>VZRW01013814.1:721107-731169 GCA_013398125.1 Aegotheles bennettii
GCAGGGCGTACGGCTGCTGGAGGTCTGTGCTTTCCCAACAGAGCGTCCTAGGCAATTCTGAGCACGGATGGCCCAGGTGAGCACGTGGGCTGCACATAGCAAAACTCATGTGAGGAATCCCATTTCCAGCAAGTTACACCTTATTAGAAGAGGTCTGCAAGAAACAAAAAAAAAACCCTGTCTTGCCCAAGAACATGACTGTGAACAAGAGCCTGTCAAACCCCAGACCTCCTCTTGCCTCGCTGAAAAGCAAAAGCGAGTTTTCAGAACAGCTTTTGCTCCATAATAGATCATTTCTGTGAGAATCAGGACTCCGAAGTCGACAGCCACAAAAATTCCTTAGGTCTCAGAAACAATTTAATTTTAAATAGCTTATTTCCGTAAGCAGAGCATGAAGCAATTTCACTCAACCTGACAAGTAAGTAGGGCCAAGGATGTTGCATCTAAAATTCAGAGATAACTAAATAGAAGAAAAATTATATTTAGACATTGTAAGACCTGGAAACAGGTTCCCTTCCACTCATACGCTGAAGCTAAACAATGATATGATCAAACAAGTTTTCACTTTTGCCTTGTAAATAAAATCAAAGGGCAACAGTTCTTTTTCTCTGACGTCTGTAGTTAATAAAGAATAAACATTACCTACTCATACATGAGGAGGGAGGAGGAGAGAACATTTCTTAATCTCTTTCGAAAGGGGATTAATCTACAGCATATTTCCACCCCAAATACTAATGAAACGAAACATTTTTTCCTGCAGTTTTCTGGAGGGGGAGTTCTAATGTATCAAAGCCTCTGGTGTGAGCAAAATTCACCCAAAGGCATTACAGAGCCTGTAGCCTTCAGGTATGATGCTGTGCTGAAACACGGCTGGAGCTTCAGGGAAAAGGAGAGCATCTACCCTGGAGAGGCAAACAAAAGCTCACAACATTTCTTAGGGTCCATATATCCAAGGGACTCCAGTGCCTCAGAACTGCAAGTTAATTAGGGCTTACAACAGCTCTATAAAGTAGATGAGCTGTTACTACCGGAGCTCGTACAGCACAGGGAGTCTGAAAACCCCATTCATCGCACCCCATTCAGCATGTGGATGGCTGTGATGGAGCCAAATGTGTACTGAAGCATTTACTGGTCCCTAGCTAAGGTGACTGGAAAAGTCGGGGTAAGGTGGGACAAGGCACCAGTGTCCTTCAGCGTGCCTCTGAGCCACTCGCTTACCTGCAGGAAGGGAACTGGATGAGGAAGCTATTTCTGACCCAAGTATCTGAGATCTTACAAATACCCACTGAAAAAGCAATGCCTTCTCAAACAGGTGAGATCCAACACCCGTTGACATTCCCCTTCCTCTGCAGAGCTCAGCCATTAGGTTGTTTCTTCAATTATTATTTTTGAGCGGAATATTTACACGCCTGGCTCTAAACAGGCTTTGGTACTCCTGCAAGGGGACCAAGTGCTCAGCCCTGTGATCCTGAAGAGCGATGGGAGCAGCCCGGCTGCCTCCCCCTTTCCTCTGGAGAGGCATTTGTAGCAAGGCAGGCAGAGCACAGGGAGTGGGTTTAGGAGGGACAGACCCGTACAAATACAGCAATTTCTCCAAGGAACCAGAAAACAAGAGGGCTACAACAAAAAGGTCAAGGCAGAAGAGCCCAGGCAAGACCCAGCGAGGGGAAGCGAGGATGAGCGGAGCCTGCAGAAGGGTTCACATTGCCTTTGAAGAGAAATATTCAGGCTGTCAGGTAAAACTGAGAATCTAACCCGTGGGAGGACAGAAGATGCTACCCTTGAAGAATCTGACTATTACAGGATTAACAGCTACAATCCCTCCCTCTGAGGACACTGAATACCAAAATCTGGCCTGAGGGTTTTAGGTGGTGAGGTTTGTCCAGGCGTGTCAGTAGAAACTCTACAACGTACAGAGGAGAATACTGTCCAAACCTGTATTATCTAAACATAGGTGCCGTTAAAATATTAAATATTTCTTTTCGGGGAAAAATTACAGAGGAATACGGAGCCAAAATACACACATTTCTTTTGGGAGTAAAACACGCCCCTCAAACACTCCAACTCTACTCTACAATGTATTTACACCATGTTTTAAAAACATTTGTCAAGCATATAAAAAACCCAGAAGTTCACTGTCACACAGCTTAATTCCCTATATTCTGCCTACATGCATATATATATAGGGCCAGTTTGTTAGGGGGTGGAGGTGTGTAGCAAAGCACAATCTAGCGAGACGTGACACCATAATGGTGAACAATAAAAGCAAGCACAGCATATGTGCTGGACATTTGGTGAAAATAACCCAGCTACAGCTCCCACTTTGGTGAATTTTCCTGTGCAGAAGTAGGTAATTCAGCTTCTGCTGCGATCTGACTCAGACAACAATCAGGTTATTCACGACCCTTCTAATTATTACTTATTTGGGAATTCAGAGATTCTAGGAAATACATCTCTTACTTTTCAACTCTTCTTTTTTCTACAGAGCTCAACAAGCTGAAATCTGAGGGTTTTCTTCTTTTTTTTCTCTTAATGTTAAGGCCTTTTCTCCAACTAGCTGCTAAGATTCTCTCTGGCTAGAAGTTCTGCAATGGTAGCAATAATTATATTTCCTATTTTATTACTTGTAATTACTCCTTTGATCAGAATCCTGTGCCATTTAACCACATTTATATGGTCATCCTGCACATGGGTTCTAAATACAGAACAATTTTCCAAGGGAAAACTACAGGAGCTGGGTTTCCCTTTACTGCACGCACATGGAATCCCATACATTTGGCACCAATTTAGCTTATTATCATTTCATTCTTCCTTTTTATATTTGTTTCATTGTCAAAGTAATGTAAAGCTCCCAGTTCACTGGAAAAGCCTGCTCATTCCTTCATATTGGCTTCATTCATTCCGCCTGTAGCACAACCACTCGGATTCAATCTTGCCTTTCCAAAAGGAGACACCAACAAACACAAGAAATATCCCACAGCTGGAAGAGCTGAACTGTGTCTCTGAGCTTTGCTGAGCACACACTGCAAGCCTCACCTCAGCGTGAAGCCTAGGAGACTTCTCACACATAGCCTTCTCGTTCCTCCCAAAGTCCAAGGGTAAATTCTGTTTGCCAAGAAACGGGCGAGCCTCCCCAGCTGGCAAATTGCCTCCAGGTCCACCTCCCTCACACAGGCATCCATACAAGGAGGACAAGACTGGTTGCCCCATCTCTGACAGCTCTGGCCTTGGCCACCAAGCACACACTTGTTGGAGCCACATCAAGAAACCCCCCTTGCTCGTAACTGGCCTTTGCATGCTGTAGCCCTGCAGCAGAAGAGCACAGAGCCAGCAGATACTGCCCTTCCTCTGTACAAAACATAAGACCATTGCCTGGGACCATATGGTTGTTAATAATGGTAAAACCCTGACAAACTTCAGAGAGCTCAAACAGAGCTGCTTTTGATTTGGGCCGTGCACCTGAAAGCAGCATTTGTTTCAGTCAGCTTCCTCAAAGTGATGGTCTCAGGAAACTACACCAGCAGCCCAGCTCCAGAAAGTGCAGTTCTTTGGAAAAATAACATGGTCTTTTGAAAGGTCATCCTTAGGGTAAGTGTTTTGTTTGGAGGAGAAGCCAACGTGAAGCCAACTCCAACACAACCAGAGCTGAAGCCTCACACCTGAAGCAGGCGCATGTCGCAGGGAAGAGCTGGTGACCATGCAGCGTGTGCATCCCCACAGTGCTGCTCCGCATAGTCCCCAGGTGGCAAAGGGATAACAGGAGCAAGGGAACAGGCTGAGAGTGGGGTTTATCTCGAGTCCTTCTCCTAACAGCTTTGCTTGATAGACATCACTCTTCTGCCTGAACCGTGTTTGTTCAATGCAACTTCCTCCCATCGCTTTGTCCACTCAGGCAGTGCAGGCAGACACGCACGTTCTCCAGTCACAGGGAGAACTGCTGGAAGAGGCTATGTGCAGCCAAAAGAACTAAAGGTTTACAGATCAAAGAAACCCTGACAGCTACTTGACTTGTACCGTTCTATTTTGTGTACACGCAGGACCAGTAGCAACAGGCAGACTCACCCGGACTTCCAAACCACCACCCCTTCCAGGATGCTCTCCGGGTGAGTTAACTGTCTGTCACTGGGAACTGGTAGGAGGGTCTCTCCTGCCGGAAAAGCAAAACATCTCTGTGCCCTTCCTAGGGTTTCTCTTCACGGATACCTGTCCATCATTTACAGCCACAAAAAGAGGTGTTTATATAGGAGTCAACTGACAAGCGTGGGAACAGGGAATCGCCACCCTCCAAAACTTGCAGTAAACTTGGTTCAGTCAAGACTTGGAAGGGCAACAGCTCAGCAGTTGGGTGACTTCAGTGGCAGACGACTGTTCTCCTTAGCTATTGGTAAATAAAATCACAAATTCCTACAGCCTTTTCTCTGCATACCAATAAGTGACTCTGTGCCGAAAAGCATTACAGAGATAGAGATCAGAGGTCTATTTTTGTTTCTATGTCTTGACGCCCATGACTTTGATGGGGTAGGTATATTAGCATATGATAAATTACTCTTTAATCTTGTTGTAGTTGTAATTCTAGAGAGCGGTTCAGTGGCTGTGCTCTCAACCAAAAGTATTTCTGTGAAGAAACACTTGTTTTGCTGGAGAAGAGCAAGAACAAAGCTTTGTTTACAAACATCTCCCAAGAAGCTCAAAACTCCCTAAATTAATTTCTGCAGAGAGCTACCATTACCCAATGTGAAAAACTTCTTTGAAATCAGCAATCCTGAATCACACAGAACTGTGCAAAGAGGACCACACAGCACATCATCTGAACTGGTATCACTTTTAATTTCCCACATGATTGGGTTGAAAAGGTTCATGGGTTGGAAAGTGTGGAAGGAAAAACTTACTGGAAATTGCAATCCAGGATCAGATTAAAGGAGGAGGATGATGCAGGGAAAATCTTCTTCATAAAGAAGTTTCTCTATCCAGAATAAACTCAAAAGGTCCTGTGAGGGGAGGAAGGGTACGTGCTTTGTTAGGCCAAAGAGGGTAGGAAAAACTTATGTCTGCAACCTCCTTTGTGAAGACAACTCTTGCAACACAGCTTCTTTAAGGGCAAGGTATTGAAATCACTTTGGAAAAAATATTTTTATCTCTCAAGATTAACACTGAAGGTTCTGCACAGCACACTGTATCAACCTTACATCCATGAAACACTAAAAAGCACCAAAAGAGATTACCACATCTATCAGTCCATCCTACCACCACCTCTCTGCTTGGGCCAGAAACCTCTCCATGACCTAAGAGAGATGCTCAGCATACTCATTCCTACAGAAGGTGAAGACACAATGCCTTTGCAGACTATGACATCCTAAAGCAACACGTCCCTTCAGAAGAAAGATAAAGGGTTGAACCATAGGGAAACTGCTAAAATAGATGAAGTCAAGAACTCTTTTTTCATGAGCTTTAAAGGTTTAAATTATCCAACATTATACTGGAGTATTTCTGACCTTCTGGAGCTCCTGGGGAGAGCTTAGTCTGCATTGCCCTGTGTTGTGAGAAACCCTTTCTCTCCCTGTGCCCTTGGGTGCAGTCAGCTTGAACCCTGTTTCATCAGCAATCCGAGCAGCTCCAAGCTCTGAGCACAAAGGGCAAGGGAATGGCTGCTGGGGTTTGTCTCCCATGTGCACTTGTACAAACCCCATATCTTGGCTGACAGCCTCAAAGAAAGAACTTTCCTTTCCTGGGCACATTTTGCTTCAGAGGCGGACCCCAAGATTTGACCTTGCACTCTGATGTAGTCCACCCTGAAGAACTGGCTGGCATATGTCACTAACTCAGCTCTTGAGTTATGGGTGAAAGCAAGGGCTCTGTGAAAGCTAAGAACCATGCCACGCTCTCTGCTTGTCTCCATGGACGTTCTTCCTTGCACTGGCCATGCATAGAAGAGATATACGAGGAGAACTGAAACCCTACAAGCCAGCACAGTTAGTGGCCAGAGGAGTAGGTTTGTTGGGAATTACTACCATGGTTTTGACCCAGAAATGGGGGATACAAATCCAGCAGAGCAGTTAGATCACCATCAGGCAGCGCTTCACCACAGCACAGCCGGCACGTGTGCATGGTCAGGCTACCACGGAATGGCTGCTGGAAAACAAGATGGCATGTGAGAAATGCAGAACAGAGACCAAGTATAGGAGAGAACCATAAAAACTGATGTCTCATTGCATGCTGGACAGGTGGTAAACAGCAGACCCTCCCATCTGTTTGCTGCGTACCATGAAGGGGTGGAGGCCAGGGTGCCGTGCGTGCTGGATATGGGCAGTTTTTACACTATTCACCCAGGAAGTTATTAACTTGCATGTTTGTGGGCAACTGCACGAGCTATTTTTGGTCATGGGACCCTGTGTAAGGAAAGGATTGCAAGGTTTTAATAATGATCTTTAGTTAACTTGGTTACCCACACAACAATGGCTTTCTGAGAGGCCAACTGCTGCTAAAAACTTGAGACAGGCTTTACTTCCAGAGGTATTAAACTATGAAAATATCTAACCATAATAGTAAGCAGCTATAAAAAGAGCCCTGTTTATTTCACATGATTTCTTTGTAGGCCACAGTGTTATGAGAATACTTTAGCTCAATGACAACATGGCAAATTGGAAAAGATTAACTGTTTAAGTCAGCACTCACACAGTTCATTTTTGCTCGATTTTGGTGACTTAATACTCTTGAAACTCAGGTTTTCACCAGCATGGGCAGGCGTAAGGACACACAAACGACGTTTTTTAAAATTTAAATTCAAAATTAACTTTAATATCAAGCTTAATTCATGCAGGGGCCACAAAAGGAGAAATCGGGGATTAAATAGAATGAAAAAAACCAGGATTGCAGACTTCAGTTCTGCATCACTGTACATCACGTAGGTACATTTGGGCCCACATACGCAATCTGAGAAATAATCTGGTATCTCCCATCTCTATAATATTCTAAATTGTATCCAATAACTTTTCTGCAACAGCACAGAATATCCTACAGAGGAGGTCAAACCCTCTCTGTTGTACAACAGGGCTATGATGGGTGTTTTGGCTTATTCTTGAGAAACACTGAGGCCTTACTGAACCCCCTCTGCTATTGGGGCATGCCAAGAAAAAGGGGGAAAAACAAAGATTCCATTTGTTTCTGGAAAGACCTGCACCCCTCCATGGAAAGGACACTTCCACCCCTTGTTAATCCCAGCTTCTTAAAGCAACACTCAGTAAGATAATGAATCCTTTAAATGTTACATCTTGTGTCTTGCATTATTGTGGTGCAGCAACTCTCCACATCAAACAGTCATCAGCACTATTACAAAGTGGGCTTATAAGAGACTGGCTGAAAAGGCGCTGTGTGAAAAGAAGTGGAAAATTAAAGCTGAAGCAGTCGAAGAAAGGGCTTAATTTACTGGCATGTACAGTATGCAAATGAGATTACTCTCAGCTTAACTGCATCATTTATGTCCATAATAACAGCATCATCATTACAGGGCTCAAATTAAATTACACCATAATTAGCATATCAAAGTGATTGGTTAAAGTTTAAAACAAATACCCAATTTTGTTAATGAACAGCTGTAATTGTCATGTACACTTCAATGAAAACTCCCTAAACAAATATATGTTTTAGAACAGAAAAAGATTTTGAAGCAGACAGGTCTGCAGTGGAGGTAAACTGCCTAAAAAAGAATGACACAGACTTTTCTATTAATGTTAATATATGCTCATCGTTTTTAGGTAATAAAACATTCTATCAAAACAAGCCTTCGCTTCGTATTTTTTACATCTCTGACTCCTCCACCGTGCTGGGAAGTGTCAGAGTGGAGAGGTGCCAGCCATGCACGGGACACGCACGGCACCGCAGCCCCCGCTCACACACACGCCTGGAGAGGGCAAGAAGGGAAGGAGAAGAAGAAGCTGTCTTGCTAACTCTATGCTGTAGACCAGGGCTGGAGTAAGCTGATGACATGATAACGCATTAGGCAGCCTACGATTCAATTTACTCTAATCTAATCACATCTACGCAGCAGTTTCAGAGGTGGAACTGCACCAGAGAAGTTTTTGCTGTTCTCGTCTCATTAAAATAAATCGGGAGGTGGGACCGGTGGGTTTGTCACTGCAGCCCCACAGCCAGCAACACCTTTCCATACATCCATCCCTACAAATGGATACAGTAACCATACAGCTAGAGCAGTCCTCAGGCAGAGTGAGCTTTAAGACAGGAGCAAGCCCACTCTGGGGTAGTGCAATGGTCCAGGTGAGCTCCAGCACACCTGGGGCTGGTGGGAACTACCAGGCCAGAGGAGCACAGTGCCATCTCACACATGCAGAGTAGAACAATCCCTCCACGTCCCCCAAAATGTTTACACTTACATATTCAATTATGTATCACCCAATATTACAGAAAGCGACATGAGGAAGTATATTTTGTGCTAAAATTGGGAATGCACTTTCAAATATACTTAACAAGGAAATTGAATGTCTTATTAAATCCGTATTATCAAAACACTGTTCAAAAATTTAAAGAAAGTAGCTTTTCATTTTATTCATCGAGGAATCCATTAAAGCCTAAGCTCTGAAGTAGTATGTAAATTATGTGCCTTTCAAGGTAGAGCTAGGGCAAATTCACTCCATCAACTAATGATGAACCTCATTATGTGCAGGGAGTATTCATAATGAGGAAACAAGCCACCCGCCATTCCATGTTCTAACATAAATCCCTGTAAAATGTGAATATCTCCACGTCTAATTAAAGGCTACTAATTCCTATCATCCCCTACATGGCCCAAAAAGCAAAAAACTAGAAATGTGTTCTAAAAGACACCCTTTGATTTTACAAAACACGTTTATTTGTGTTTACCACTACTGAGCTGCAGCGTATTTGTTTTAAGAAAAATCAAGCCCAGTTTCATAGGATAAAAGTTTGGAGGCACAAAAGTTTATTTACATTATCCGACTTGGGTTTACATTTTAAAAAGAGCTTCTGATTAGCACAGGTCAGGCTGTACAGCTCAACAGCAAAATAAATAAAAAGGCAGAGGAAAGAAATCTCCAGGAATATGCAAAAAATAATATTTTAAGTACAAAAAAAAAAAGGAAGGAAAGCTCAGCTATCCAGGTTTGCTCTGTAAGTAAGACTTCCTAAAAAAAAATAACCTAGAGATCCCATAATAAGTGGGGAAGGCAGGCAAGCACAGCTAGGAAGAGGGAGAGCCAATTAAGCACCCAAGTACACAACAGGTATTTAAAAGATTTTTTGAATGATACTCAGTTTAGGAAGAAGCTGCTTCCCTTCCAAAGCCCTGTAGGGACCAAGGACAGAAGACTGCTGGAAGAGAAGTGCTCTGCCAGAGACTTACCTAGATTTTATATTTATACCTACGAGCGCGGCGTCCGCTCCTACGATCAAAAATGTATTTCCTATTAAGTTACACAATACCCATCGTCTCCATCACCGTGTGCTCATTTGCTCCTGGCTCTGAATTATGGATTTGCTCTGTACTCTCTGCAGAAAAGTGCCCAGGTTTGCCAGCTCCCCTGGACAGAAGACACACCCACGGTTTTTACTGCTCTGTATTAATATTTTCCTACGTTTTCCAAACAAACCGAGAAGCGCAGCAAAACCTAAGAGTGGAGGGGGAAAAAAGCATCCACTGAACTGAATAATATATAGGCTAAAAAAAAAAATAAAGAGAGAAAAGTTGACATAAAGGGATGGTTTAGAAGCGTGATAACTCCTCGCAGGGCACGGGAGCACTTGGACAGTCGCAGAAACGGCTGCGGTGCCTTCAGATTATGTCAAGCGAGAAGTTGAAATCCTCGTGTAAAAACACCCCTCACGTTCCAGCCCCGGAAAAACCGATTTAGAATTCATAGAAATTCATAGCTGCTGAGAGGGGAGGACGTGAACGTAAAATCAGAAATGCAAAAATAAAATAAAATACATAGAATAAAATAAAAATCAATATTTAGAATAATAAAATAGAGCACACAGGTTAAAGTATTTTAGCCACGCAAATTTTCTCGAAATAGCAGGGGATTTTACGGG
>VZRW01013814.1:731919-759080 GCA_013398125.1 Aegotheles bennettii
GCAGCTAATAGTGTTGCTGTCAGTCCCGGTTTTAGCCTTTTCCCACTACTTTTGTTTCCTGGCTCAAACAGGCCATCCTTTTTAAAAGAGAAAATAAAATGAAATAAAAATAAATAGGAGGGAGGGGGGAGAAAAAGCAGGGAGGGGAAGGGGCAAGTGGCACCGGCTCCCCAGTTCCTAGTGTGAGGCTGCTGGAAATGTTTTGGGTCACAGAGGGAGCACTTTAACATCCAAATAAAGGCATGGCAGCTTAATCATTGGAAAAAAAAAGAATACACCAATGCCCGCATGCGTTCCCGAGCCCCACGGCAGGACGAGGGGTGAGCAAGGACAGGGGGGGAAGGCATCAAAATCGTGATTTTGAAACAGGGGGCAAGAAGATTCGAAAAGTCCAGTGGTGTTTTACACCATGGCAGCGAGCTGGTGGGATGAGTGAAGTTGTGCAAAGCCCTGCGAGCCTGCTGGCTGTAAAGCCCTGAGATCGCCGGGTCCGCAGGATAAAGCACCCTGAGCAAACTGTGAAATGCAGGTGTCGAGTTATTCCCTTTAATGAGAAACAGAGCACAGAGCGGTCGCCATGCACAGCCACCCCGACCAGCAGAGTCGGGAGGAACGTTCTGCAGCAGGAAAACACTTCTAAGTCAAGCAATATTTTTTTTTAATACCTCGATTCCACGTCCTAAGCAAATCACCAAGAACAAGTGTAGCATCTCCTCGCAGCGAGGGCTGAGGCAGCTGCTGGCGAGCGCTGCGTGCCGAGGCTCAGCACTAGCAGCCAGCCTGCGAGGGAATTACAGCTACACGAGGGAACAAGTTTGCACGTCTCAGTGACGGCAGCTCGGGGCAGCTCTCTGGTGCGAGGGTCCAACACGAGCTGTCGGACTGTTTGCACCACCAGTTCGCATCCTCTGCCTCTCACCAGCCGGCAAAATGGAGCGCTCCTCTGGCCAGGGCTGACAAAAGAGATCAGCGATGCTCTCTGCCTGTACCAGGCACCGGCGTGATAAGATACGCCGCGAGGAGAGGTTTAAGGTAGATAGGCAAACAAAGTTGCTATGAGATCACGTGCTGAATTTAGAACAAAGGCAACGTTTCTCTGACAAATATGATGCACACTCACCCTGCCAAATTCGCTCGTACTCGGCTAATCCGCAGCGATCAGAACATCAGCGTTGACATGTAATGGTACCCACACGCATCTCCCTGCCTTCCCACATGGCACAAGCCTGCTCCATTAACACACTCTACATTTTTCAACCATCTTGTTTAACCTAAAAACATCTCCAAAATCACGCAGCCCATCTATGCTGCACGTGCAACTCCTCCCCCCTAGTAAAAATAAAAAGTTAACTTAAGGCGCTGATATCCAAATCAATAAATCACACGACCAAGTAGCAGTTCAAAAGTTCAAAGACACGATGGCCAGTTCACTACGTCGCAGCACTCAACCAATAATAACTTGACTCCATCACTCCTCATAGTATAGACAATTTCATAGCATCATTTTCATTAGCCTGTCTCACTGAAAATTGCTAGCTATTTATGTATACGCTAAAATAAATTAGCCATTTCATCGAGCACTGTGATTCTTATAAGATACATTAACACAATGCTCAATTTTCCAGTTGGAGTAAATAAATAAATCAATAAATTCAATAGAGTAATTTTTATTTTTTTTTATTGTGGAGCTTCAGCTCTCAACATAAGTGTTTTTATTGGGTTTATTTGTTTCAATAAAAATTGAAATGGACCAGTGATCTTAGCAGTAAGATCTGGGGAAAAAAACAACCCAGCCCTATCTAATATTAAGAAAGAATACTGTGCAGTCCAGCCAACTGGTAATATAGAATTTTTGGTCAAAAACCATTTTCGTGACAGTTATTAAACAGCCACTTGATTTTGAAGGGTTTGTCCCTCCCCTCATGATCCTTCCTGAAGAGGGACAGTACCCTGCAGCCTGGTGAGAACCCCCCGGGTAGGGGGTTCAGGTCCTTCTGAGCCCATCCTGCTGGGCTGGGGGTAACCCCATACCACTTTGGTACTTCCACAGAGAAAGGGGGTGTGGGAAAGTTCCCAGCACTCATGTTCACTGTTTTTAAGCACTCACAGAATGTTACATTCAGGGTGGCTGCAGGTAGGGGCATTTGAGATCAGAGGTAAGATGGCAGGAAGGGAGGATGGAGGAACGTGGGCGAAGAGTTCCTGGACACTCCAAGAACTTGACCCTTGAAGAGGGCTGTTGTCTCTGGCTCTTTAGGTCCGTGTTGCCTCATTAAGACACGGTCAGTAGGTTTTATGGCTCTGTGGATCACGGGTGATTTGGTGATGACATCCTATGGTGCAGCTTAGTGCATCCTTTGGGAACTTCATACATGGCTTATGGCGGCTCATGCTCTACAGGGATGCACCTTACAGCATCAGCAGTCCCCCTGCCTTGGCTAAAACACACAGCACATCAGGGGGTGGGCAAAAGGGTGATTCAGAATTTGGTCCAGCAAATTGCTCACACATCGACAAGAACCCAGACTGCCTCAGTCCTCCTGCTACTGAAACCTCAGACCGACAGAGGCAACCCACCAACCCCTCCAAAACTCTCCTCAGCCTGGTAACACAGCACTCCTCTGCAAACCCAACACCTCAGCACAAACCACAGGCTCTCCCTGCCCCGTGATGAGGACAAGAACCTGTAAGGAACCAGGAAGAAATAAAACACACCCCTCGTGACATGAATAGGCGTTGAATCCAGCGAACTGGAATTAGCAGTGAAAAACCCAACGTATTAACTAACACACAGCATTTAAGCCCATAATGGTTTAACGTAACTCCTTTAAAAAAGCTGCATGTGAACAGCACAGTTTGTAAACTGCTTGGTGGTAACAGGAGGGTACTTTTTGTTCATATTCACTCTTTAACCTAATCGGAGGAAAAGTAAATATCAGCTCTCAATTGTAATGACTGACTGTAAATAAGAGCTTTTACACCAAACGCACAGTTTGCAAAGATAACGGTTTTTAAGTATGATGTCACTAGTGACCTACTGAACTACATGGCACATGTCAGACAGACGTCTGTTCCTTAAATTGCAGCAATAAATTAGTAGCCACAGAATCTGTTCTGTCAAGAAAACGTGAAGCTTTCGTATTCAGATAAAAGTTTAATGACTGTTTCAGTTTAGGTGCATGAGTTAAGATTACTCCTGATGGAGGGGACCGACGGCAGGGCCGGCTGCTCCATGTTGTAAATACTGCACACTGTTGGATGGAGCCTCCTCGGCCATGACCATGCAGAGGCCATCGTGTTGCTGAGCCTCGCTGCAACAGCATGAACACACCAGCTGCAAAGCCGAGGTGTGCACCTGCCAAGTTCCATAGTTGCTTTTGCCACTGTCCACAGCATTCTCCCTCCTCTACTACTGAAGATCAACCTTCTGCCCTGACCATGCGTTGAAGCCGGCAGGAGCTGGGGACATCTCTTCCACACCTCGGAGGCGTTGTGGAGCCAAAGGTAAGGACTTCACGCTTGCTCAGGAACGAGCAGCGAGGTGCATCCCATGCGAGCGCAAGTGAAGAAAGAGCTTGTCCTTCATCTTCCTCTGACCCCCAGGCAATATTACTTCACACCAGCAAGGTCCAAGCCTCAGATGCACATGGAAGGCTTTCCTCTAACTTTACACTGCTTAAATTGTTAGTATTTTAGAATATGACACACAGAGACTTGTTTAGAGCCTCTCGTCACTGCTCACGTGCATAATACATCTCATCTTAACAACTTTGGTTTCAATCACTAGTAAATTCACCAAATTTTAACCATTTGCTCTGTACTCTTCCCTGTTGGACATTCTGCTGCAAGCCAAAGCCTGGCAAGAAGCTCAACACAAAACTGCCAAGAGAGTCCTGAAAACAGGGACAGGGAACATCACTGATCTACCGTGGTGAGCAACACCGACCGTTGCTTCTTCGAGAAGCCCCCGAGCTCCCATGCCTTGGAGCACAGACATGAAAACAAGCAGGTAAAAGCCTCCAGTGGGAGGGAGCTACGTGGCACCATTCCCCACCTACTGTCTCCTCCTCCTCTTTGACCCCCAACCAGCAGGCAGGGGTAGAGGAAGCCACCTGATTTGAATAGAGAGGAGACATTACCAGCTCAGGCAGCAGGAAAACGAGCAGACAGGGACAAGGAGGCCAGAGAGAGAAATGAACTGTGACTGCCTGAGCACTTCACCCATCTCACACGGGGGGCTGCATGCATTTTTCATCCATTACAGAGGAACTGGAGGGTTTAGTCCATTTGGGGACATTTCTGGAGACCTGCAGCTTGACCAACTTGAGATCAAGCTGCGCAGGAATGTCCAAAGCAAAACCCCTGACTTCAGTGCGATCTCCCTGCCCATGTCCACGTTTTAGCCCCAAAACATGGAAAACCCTCATGCTTCTTGGTTAACCAGCATTAAGTGTGGTTTTGCACAGCCAGGGCAGCATCCCTTTCTCTAATCCTTTTCTGAGAAACAGCTGCGAGGTATTTGTGGAAAGTTCTGGATATAGAAAACTTCAGCCCAACATGGCTGGCATTTAGTCCTGCTGGGAACACCAGGGCTTTCCAACAGGAGGGGTGGGTCACTCTACTCTAAAAGTCATTATTATTATTATTATAAATAGGAATAACATTGGTCTCTTTCTTTGTGTCAGTAAACCAGAAATTTAATATTTTTTCTAACACTCTGTTGCTGGTTCTCCATCAAACATCAGCTTTGTTTTCTCATATTCTATCCTATGCACAGAACTGGTAAAAAGCTTTATGCAAAAAAACCCCAAAACTCTCAGTATGCAATAAAACTATGTAATAAGCTCCTTACAAACAGGAGTAATTTATCACCAATGCTCTTTGCTTCTAACTAACGGGTCCAAACCCTCCAGCACACACAGGCAATCGCCTTTTCCTCCTTCCAGCCTCTCTAAAAAACAAAACCCAAAAGCAAATCCCCTGCCCCTGTTGCCTCAGCTGACCTGCCCACTACCCGTGATGATGCCAGCAATGTCTTGAGTGCAGCAGAACAGTCCTCCCGAAGCCAGCGTGTCCCACCTGGGAGGGGACAGGCACAGCCCCACGGCCGTGCCAAGGCTCTCTGCTCCCACACTCACAAATATTTCTCACCGGGTAGAGCTCCAAAGGAGCTTGAGCTTATGATAAGCAACAGCATACTTAACAGTTACATATTACTGTTCATGATAATGCAATATTTCATTTGGGTGATTTAGAAGTCCCTCTTGACCAACTTACAGTGAGACACCAAACGCTTCATCAATCACAACCATTTTTATTCACAATCCAGTGCAAAAACTACAGGGAGAGCTGAATTTTCAGCAACTCATTGGGGAGGGTATTGCTACTAGCACTGAAAATCCTCCTATCTCACCAATTTTTATGTTAGATTCAAATATATTTTCTTTCTAGGCAGCATTCCATTTTCCTGCATCTCTCTGCCGCGTTTCTTATCATGGCAGGGTGAAAGAGTATCCAATTTAATATCTGTTTTGCAGGACAGGAGATTTTTTCGTATCTTACGCACTAAGGAAAGCTGCAGGGGATGGCTTAGCAGGCTGAGCATCAGGTTTTAAATACCTAGACTCCCTGGAACCACAGATCCCATCAGGCTGACTGAGCCCTTCATGCTTCTGGGGTAGATAAATTAAGTGTCACGCTGTTTACTTTGTCAGGACCTTTCCAATAAGACCTCTGTGGTAAAGGTGCTGTCTGTTCTGCATGGAGTTGAAGGTTAAAGTCTCATGGTTAAGGCACAGTACCAGGTGCCACCTTGATCTCGCCAACTCTAGTGCCAATTCTGCCATTCCTAATAAGAGAGACATTTCAGGGACCTGCTCCTAAAACTTGCTGCAATGTTACTGGATGACTCAAAATTATTCAACAGCTTATCTGCCTCAGTTTTGGTGACTGTTAAAGGGGAAAAAAATACATACACACCTCCTAGATGTTTAATTCATAAGTTATACAAAACTGTCAGATCTATGGATGACAGAAGAGAGATATTCATCATTTTTACAGCCTGATTTCTGTGGTTGGAAGTAACCCTATGTTCCTGAAAAGTCATATCCTCTTCCCACTCCTCTGCACCGCATGGAAGCAGTGGCCAAGCCCACCAACACGAATGGTTCACAACAGAAGCCTTTCAGAAAGAAATTGCTGGAAAGAAGTAGGGCGAGATAATCACAATAACCAAGAATTAGTAACAACCACAAAAAGTTATGAGGGACATGTATAGAGGTGCACACCCATATTCTCACACACACACAACACCAACGTTTGACCCTTGGACATTTCAGAGAGGTCCTTCCAACTACAAAAGATCTGATTCATGGAGAACAGACTCAGGGTTGAGGAAAACTGGGTGCTTTGAGGACAGCAGCTGTAAATACACACTTAGCACCTACTGCTGGCCTGATTCGCTTCATTCCAGCTACCATTATTTTAATGGGTTTAGATAAACAGAAGATTCTGGGAAAGGAGAATGAAGAGAAATATAATGCAATAATAGAAAAAATGAGTGCTTCACAATCATTTCCCTTTTAAGCAGAAATCAAGAAGAAAACATACTTCCTTTTGTGCTGGTTAGGGAAAGGATTGTCTTTTGAGTTGTTTCCCCAGCAGCTGACAGTACACATTCCCTGCTTACGGCACCCAAAATAATAATTAACACTCCTAAAATGCTGTGTGTCACAATGACGTACCAAAGGTCAGAAGTGGTTGCTGGCTGTGCTGGCAGTAAATCCTGCTCAGGTGGTTTAGTGCAACTCCCACATCTTCCTCCCAAACTACCCAAGGATCTGCTAGAGCACCAGCACAGCATCACCCCAGCCTATGGGACTTACCGGGATGGGGTAGGAGAACAGACAAGAACCCAGCCTTCAGCTCAATTTACATAGTTACATTCTAACTGCCTTTTTAATGGTTTTTGGCTAACCAGGAGACATTGTATCAAACTTCTTCTTGAAAACATCCCCTATGCAGCTAAGATATCCAAAATCTCTAACATATTATTTTCATTTCAGAGGGTAAAAGCTCCATCGGGGAAAGGAACCAAACACATAATTCTGGGTAGGGCCTGTTTTTACTGCAGTGTTTGGTACATTTGTCTTTTAGATGCAGGACAAAGGCTCTTAAGAAAGCCAGAACAAGATATTCCCTGTCAAACCTTTGCAAGCCAAGCCAAACCCAACCAGCAGAGTCTGCTACAAGGAACAAGGACTTTGCCCCAAATCCATCAATTGCTCCTGGAATCTCAGTGCCCATAAGTTAGGCACTCCAAAACTGCTCATCAGTTTCAAACACTTTGGTTGAGGATGTGAAGGTCTGCCCTTCAATACTTCAGTTGTGGCAGGCAACAGAATTAAAGTAGAGAAAACGGGACAGATCCTGAGGTGGCTGTGCAGCAAACTAAAACATTACAACAGAGCTGCTCTTCCAAAACAGCTTTGAGACAATTATTGCAGCACCTCGTTAGAGATCTCTTTAAAATACGTTAGACAAGAAGGGACATAAACAAACTCCTGACGAAGCTTCCATCCACCCTCAAGCCCTTCCGAGGCAGCTGGCTTGCAGGTGTGACTCCAAACACACAGAGCATCGCCAAACCCTTACGAGAAAGGGGTGGGAGCAAGAAGATGGAGGTGCATTGCCCTCCCACCTATGTCTCTCGGCCCTGGGGACAAGGAAGCAGTGTCACATCTCAGCCCTTCGTCTGTCTTGGCTCAGTTGAATGAGATACTCCCCATATTCCCATCTGCCCTCTTTTTGCTCTTTGCAAAGGAAAACACCTCTGGCCCAAAGTGTCACTGCCTGCTGCAGGTGCTGGCAGCCCGTTCAGCAAACAGGCAAATCCAGCATGTCCCCAGATGCACTGAACCACATCCAGAGAGCCTGGCTACAGGTCCCAGCTCAGGCAGAGTGAAGGAGTAAAGAAAATCATTGGCTGTGACTCTAAGCTCCTGTTTCAGTGCTTCAAGTCACTCGTAGTCAGCCAGGAGACTTTCAGATGTGCTGGTGCATTCAGAGGGAAGAAGCAGGGATAAAAAGCACAAGTCAGGGCTGTGCCTCCTGCTATCCCGAGGGTGAGCCAGGATACTCGCCCTGGCAGTGGGCTCCCAGCACAGCTCTGACGGCTGGGTACACCCCCTGCTTCAAATCAACAACGAAACCCAAGGGAAAAATGGAAAGGACAAAGTGGATTTCAGATGGAAGCGAAATACCCCTCCCTCTGCCTATCAGGTCTGAGGGGTAAAGCGTGAAACAGGATGGAACCGGTTTCAGTTTAAAGCTGCAAAGGAATGGCAGGGAGAGAGCACTTACAGAGAAATGTATTTTCATGTAAACTTTTATGCGCCCATCCCTTGTAACCGGACATCAGGGAAGATGTTAATAAACATCAGGGTGAGAAAAACACAGTAAAAAAAGATATCCTGCTACAAACCCATCTCTTCCAACATCTTAGAAATAGCTCTGCAACCGTATATTCCACGGAGCTAAGCACACTCAAATATAAGTTTGCATCTTAAACATAAGTACAAATACATACAAACAAGGTTTTGCAGGTATTTGTTAGCTGTACCCCAAGATTTTCCAGGGTTGGTGCTGCAGCTTAGGTTACAGTGCTTGTAATATAGCTGCAGACCAGCCCCTCTAGAAGGGGCTTTAGAAAGAAGCTGAAATAGCGACAGTTTGTGTTGCTGGGGATATTTCTGAGATACAGTTGCTGTTTACTGTGTTTCTATTTCCAATCAAGCTGCAAAGTCCACCCATAAAACACCAAGAGGCATTTCTCTGGGTGTGGGACAATGCGACACGCACGCAAGGACAACCAGCTCTTCAGCTGCTACGGCTGGGCAGAGCTCCACCTGGTCTCCAGCAGAGTATTTGGCCCATGAAGAATAAAAACCATATTCAAAATCCCCAGTTACAAGGCTTCTTTTGGTATATATTTATGCACAAAGCTCAAATAATTCAATACCATGCCTCACTAATCATGAGAGTGCACAGTTTTTGCAGGGGCAAACTGTTCTTGTTTATTTATATTGCACACCTCTTTGCTCCTGGCTTAGAAAAGGTGCCTCAGAAACTCACTGGCACTTTCAAAGGTGGCATCTGTGTATCTATGCCATATACAATCCAATGTGATTCATCGTAGGCTCCCTAGGAGAGATTAACCTAGTCCACAAGGAGTCGAAAACTACTCCTGACGATGGCAAATCGCAGCATATGGCCAATTGGACAACTTCATTCCACTTCCAAGGGAAATTAAGTAATACACTCTGGGGTATGTTCTCTTCTTGTTACACTCACAAATCCCTGTTAATGCTAATGATTGCACAAAGCGTAAGAAAAATGCTACAAACACATAAAACCATGCAAGATCAGTCAAGAACAGGCAGAAGCACATGCAAAGGGATCTAAAGAGCATTTAAACGTAACACAGCTTCCACCTTCCTTCCCTCCTTTCCTTAAAAGCAAGAGGCGTGCAGGATTGTAAAAACATGCAATTTGCCAACAAATGTACAAACTACAGAAAAACAGTGAAATAGAGACCCGAAATTCAAGGCGAGTACAAGTTCATCATCTTAACTAGAGATCAGAAAACTGGCTCCAAAGAAAAGAACAACAACTCCTTTTTTTTTTCCTAAGCAAACTATTTCCTACCAACTTTGAAAACAAGAATGCCTACAGTGATCTGATTGGAGTCTCTGTGATGGTTTTGGCTTGGCTCCCTCACCCCTCCTCAGCTGGGTGGCTAAATGTGAGCCTAACCACGAGGTTCAGAGGGTTCTCTTCCTATTAACCTTCCACTTCATGCTTCCAATTTTAGACAGGAGTAAAACCGCCTTCCAAAAAACTCACTCCTTAGCTACTTCTGAAGTGAGAGTCCACATTTCTGTCCACAACCAGACTGCTGCAGAAGGACAACACAGGGTTAACTGGACAACACAGAGTGAGTTAACATATTGGGGTTCGGTCTTTCTCTGCTTTCCTTGGATTTACTTACTTATTTATTAGAGCCGTCACAAGAGCAGTTCAATGGATCCAAAAGTTCCATAAACTCTCACCCAAACTTTGATAACTAGACACAAAATTAAATACAGAGATGATGATCCCTTAGATGCAAGACTTGCGACGGCAACCTGCAACCACCCATTGTGGTGAGGCAGCATCATGATTAATTAGTACCTTCGTTAAATGTCCAATGTCAAGACCATGCTGTCACCACAGCCCACCAATGCTTTAATGTGAGCGTGAAGTGAGATGGAGTGAGAACTGAAAGCACCCTAACTGCTCCTGAAAAACTGTCCTCCTTCCAACCAGCAGCTCTTCCAAGCCACAGGACGTTTTCTAGCATGGTTATGAGCACCACCTCAGCTGGGGCTGTTCAAGATGGATCTTGTCTTTGAGCAAGCAAGAAAAATTCACCAGGGAAAAAATCAGATTTGGAAACTAAACGTCTTGTAATCTCCTGCCACGCAATTTGGCTTTCAGGCAAACTTCCAACCCTTTCAATAGCAAAAAAACAGACAAATACACTGCCTTCTACCATCTCCTGGTGCTTTAAGAGCAGACTGTGATATGATACCACACACATTTAAAAAGCTGTGCAAGCGGAAGGGAGTGACGCACCCATGCAGGGTGGTAGAGGAGACAGAAAACACACCACATAAAATACAACAGAGCCAAAATAACCACTTCTGTTACAACAAATTCATCTTCTTGTGTTCCCCTGACGAATTTGGCATGGCTTTCCTGGCACCAGAAGCACCTGGGTGATCTGCAGTGCTGCTTACTAACCGAGATGACCCTCTGTGGTCAGGAGAACCCATCCAGGCTTTGGCCACAGAAAGGGCATCAGACAAGGAGAGAAGAAACACCAGCAAAGGCCACCAGCACTGCTGAGCACTGTGACACACTCAGACACAACCAGGCTATTGCACTGCCCTTATCAGCAGACACCAGTTCAAGGTCAGCCTCGATGCACTTACTGAAAACTGACACTGCCTGTGTCCTGCAGTCAGCACAACTTCAAATCAAGGCTCCCAATTATTAGTAGCAATCTTGTTGATTATCATGGGGTCTCAGGACAAACAGAAAAGGAGCCCCATTGTGCTCAGGGTTGTACAAAAATGCTTAATTGGCCTCTTCATAGGTTGTTCCCTTGAACTTCTTTTAAACAAGACATTTTCAAATATAAGTAAATTCAGATTTCAGAAATCAGTTCCCTGAAATTTGTTTTGTAAAAAATTTCCAAATGTCCTTTCCAAATTTCAGCTGTACACCAAATACTTAACCCTCTTGTTTACTTTAAGAAAAACTTGTATTATAAAATCTTGGATGTAAATGGATTTTTTTGTCGTTCATTTAAGCCAGGATTTGACTCGAATTTTCACTGAACTACATGAAAGTTACAAAGTCACTGTTTTTCTGTTGTTTCTCTCCTCCAACTACAATATTTATGTATCGATATAGAACACAAATGTACAGGAATATTCACAAATTGGAAATACAACTTACGAGTTGAGTTTTAACTCAAACACTCTATCAACTGGTATACGAAATGTGAAGCCCTGCTAAGATCTTATGAGTTCAGCAGGACAATGAAACCAGCACCTAGCTAGATAAGAGGAATACTGAGATTGTTACAGCAGTGAATGCAGGAAATCACATACAAAAATCCCAGAAGAAATTTCAGAATTCAAGCTTTTTCCACTTTCTGTGGAGGCACCTGGTCACGTCCATTATTAGAGATGCCAAGGTAGCTGTACCACTGATCCAACATCCCATACCAGCACTCGTACGCTCTTCTTAACTGGCAGGCCACTTGCTAAAGTCAAAGGGTGAAAGGAAAAAGACACATGAGGCAAGAGGAAGGCAGCTCATCCTTCTGAGAGTCACTCACCCACGGTATCAAATCTCCCTAGCTTGTCAGTGGATGGATCCTGAGGACCAGACCATCACTTGAAAGCATTTTATGACCATTTTCACATGCAAATACTTCCCACTGAGTCTCCACCTCACTCAGATTTGTACCAATAATTTAGAGGTCACCAGCTATTACATCCTATAATCTAACCCTCCAGACTCTGCTTTATTTCTTTTTACTGTTATTATTCACTGGTATTTCCATTCACCTTTGAAGATGCCTGTTTAATTTAGCTGGATTTTTAGACCACACTTTGGATTACATTTTCCCTAAGCTTATTCTAGCAATTTCTTTGCAATAAATGATATTTGGATACCCCACAGAAACCCGACATCAAATATTGATTAGTGTTATCTCCATTACCATAGACTAAACCAGTTAGGTCCTAACAGCAAATTAAAGAGCTTGCTTCCATGTTCTGGTCCTTTAGAGGAAGAATGCAACTCTTCTCCGTAACAAGGAAGATGCTGACGCAGAAACAAAAAAAAAGGCCATAAAAATGGTTATTTTTCTGGCAGAGTTAAATAAAGAAAATATAGTAAGCTACTTTGCATGCAGAGGCTAAAATCAATATCGTTTCCATTCAGGCAACAATTATAGCATATTGCTTTACATACGTACATACTCCTCATTTAAGGTGGAGTTTCCACAATTCCCCTCTGAATACACAGCTTTGCAGCATGCACCTCCCTATAGCGCTCAGCAATCTCTGCCTGACATTAGTACTAAACAATATTCATTAAGAGCATAACACTAAAGTGCAACATGTAAGTAAATCAAACTCTCAATGCTCTATTTTACAAATTTCATGGGCCACTGGGGATGATTAAAAGGGTAATTATATAAAGTTGGTGCAGTTTTGAGACTCAAATGACATTTTCTGCTTTAAAGCACTTGATAACCTGGTCTTTTTCTACCAAGACAGTCTTTTTGTACTTTTATGGTCAAGCAGCATAAACAAACAAGAGCTGTTTTTAAGGTATTTCAATTCTTTTATCTCTCCCTCCTCCCACCCCATTTTTCTTGATTAATACCATTCATTACTTATTTCTAAAAGTCCTATATTAAGATATCAAGAAAAATGAGGCCTTAAAAAAAATAAATCACTGCTCGCCATAAAATGATACTGAGCCTGAAGCTTGGTTTAAACTGTAGTTCTGAACAAAAATGGTATTGCTTTGGGTGTTTACAGTGCTGGAGTGCTGTTTGGTTTGTCACTGTGTTTAACCACTGCTCTAAAGCTAGCAAAGTACATTACTGGTAGTAACAGCTCATGAAAAATACAGCGAAGAAACTGTTAGTGGCAGAAACATTTAACTTTCTTGTTAGCAGCCTCCCCCATGTGGCACTTTAGCACCAGCAAGTTGTTTATTATGTTCTGTGCCAGGCAAAACTGATTAAATGGGGCTCTTAAGAATCAAAGCGTTATAAATTCATGGAAATACAGCAAGCAATAAATTCCATGGAATTAAAAGCTTACTAGTGCTATTAGCATTTCAGGGTGTTTGCATTGTTAATAGTGATGTGCAAAAATGATGTTCCTATAAGACAAGGCAAACCAACAGAACGTATGCTTTAGCAGTGGGATTTTTACACGGTATCATCATTACTTGTAATTGAACTCCCCCCCCAAACTAAAATGCTCATTAATATTTTAAAGATAAATCTGAATCAAAGGTCTATAGACCAAAGATTTACAACCCTAGTAAAAAAAAATATTACACGTGAAACACAATGCCATTATGACTCTGTGAAAGAGCTGGGGATGGATACCCTAAGGCAGAGGTCTGCCCTGGCTTTGGGGAGGAGGGAGTGGGGTAGGGCAGGGTGACTTTCCTGACATAACTGGGATGCATTAAAACACAACAACTTGCTAACAATTTAATAAGTAAACTCGATGCATAGTAATTCTTAATACTTAAGGGAAGGGCAATCCAGTCTGACCTGGTGGTCAGTAAATCTGTCAGCAGCTCTCCAAAGAGACATCTTCACTCCGGGTCGCTCCATCATCATTCCATGGGAATGACTCTGGTGGCAGGTGACGAACTTCTCCATCATTACTGCAGAGCTACACATAACACTGCAGCCAAGCTGGTATTAGGCCTCCCTCTATGTTCATCTGCTTGCAGGTAGCTGATAACTTTGTAAATGGAATTCCTGTCAAGCGGAAACTTGGTGAAGAAGCTGCCTTGGGTACGTGGCTGCATAGAGAGGAATGGGACATGTCTTTCAAAACTGCAGAACAATTAGGCCTTGCAGAGTTTGTTTGTTTTGTTGTCATTTTCTATTTTAAAAGGAACAATTTGTACCTTTGTGAGCTGCTAGAACACACAGCAGCCAGATAACCTAACCTGCAATGTCCCTCAGGGGAGCAGGGGGCAAATCTGGCTCTTGTTGCAGATGGGAAAATCAAATCCCAGCCTTGTTGCCACAGCTCAGGTTTGACACTGGATAAAGAGAATATTCTGGATGGCACATCACGCACAGCTGGCAACACACACAGTCAAGAAAAAAACAAGAAAGCTTTGTCCAGAACAAACAGTACCCATGCCACTGAGTGAGGCAGCTGCAGAGGTAGGAAACAAACCCCAAATCCTGACTCGCGGGCGCAGGCTCTGTGCAAAGCACCATCAACAGCAAAAACCCTCTCCCAAGGCTGAGGGGTTGACATGGTGTTTGCCTCAAGCAAAACAAAACAAAGCAGTAGGTTTCAAGCCACTCAGAGGCATGGGTGTTTTTGATGTATGCACGTCCTAGCAGTCACACATCTGCATCAGGAGAGAAATAGCCCAGGTTTTTTGGCAGTTTAGTCCTTCTCCTGTGAAAGTTGGAAATACACCACCATCGAACCTTTGCAGCTCCCAGTTCTGCACATAAAAAGCAGCTGCTGAATACACGCAGGGAGCGAGGGCTCTTTCTTAATGTTTGAACAGTTCCAAGTTCAAAGCCATTAAAGTCCAGGTCACACCAGGATCACGTCACTATTAATGCATCCAGTTACTTGCTGAGGGAAACCCAATATAAAACTATGATAAACTCCAGTTCTCCTGCAGAGATATGCTAAGGTCTTACCCAGATGATGCCACAGATCACTCTTCATAGGCAGTGACCAGATGGGATGTCAATGTCAGAAGACAAAACCTGGGAGTCTCTTATAGCTGTTTTTAAAGATAAGGTTCCCTCAAATGTCCTCAAAGCTTGTTTGGACCTTTTTTTCCCTGCTCCTCTTTGGAAAAGAACTTCTTGTTCCACCAATGCTGTCTTCTACACATCACAGGTTCCCACACATCCTTCCACATCACCAAAAGCCCACCCTCCAACACACTTTGTGAAGGCATGACAAAGACCCCTAACTCCATGCTCCTTTTCCTTTTGGGGTCAGATCCTCTTTGCAAATGGCTATGGTCCCAGTCGTTCTTGGAGAACTTCATGCCTGGCCAACTAAATGCTATCCTGGGAATGACAGCAGTTGGGAAGCAGAAGACTTGGGACAGGCCAGCTACTATAGAGGTACTCTGGGGTCTGCCCTGTGCAGATACCTGGTATCTCATAATACAATTGATAACAGCCCTACTCTTGCTGAGAGGGAAGACTGGGTCACAACAGAGAAGAAGCAAGTGGGGAGAACAGAGGGTATGTGGACTTATGATGGCAAAGCACACAAGGTTTGGTGGGAGTACTCGGGGATTTCCCTTGCTGCATGCAACCAGCTGGTATGGTGGTGCCTGGAGAAGGCCACTGCTTGCTGAGGGAAGACAGCAGGAAACAAAGGGAAGGATCTGGGAAAGCACAGATTTACTTTAAGGGACAAACAGCTTTTCCTAATGACCTAGAAAAACCCAACACCTCCACAAAAACCTACTAACTGCCACAATTCCCAAGGAACACACTGACCAGAGAGTTTGCTCCTCTATGGCAGTCCCTCAGATGTCTGGGTTGGACAGATCTATGCACATATATTGACCCCTTTGATGTAAGAATGGGTAAGATTAGGTAGGCTGGGACAGAGAAGATCTCACAGCGCACACCTGTGGGACCAGAGACAATCCCAACAGCAGTGAGATGTGTGCTAACATGGCAATGCACAAGACACCACAGTCAGTCCCCACCACATCTGCCAATCACTGTGCATGACAAACCCTCTGTAGCACAGGAACCTTTCATTCCACACCAGCAATGGTCAGGGGTCCTGAAGTGTCTGGTACTGATCCAACACCACCTATACTCTAGATGTGAGCTCAAGAATGGATGTTTCTTCTGAAGAGTGGTCTCAGACTGGCTGAGAGTGCTCAGACCTCTTGTAACTGAAAGCCTTTCTCTCCAGTAGCTTCTAGCAGGGCAACTTCAAAGCCAGGTTCCTCACGTGGTGGGGTGTGATACTGGGATGTGGGTGTTGTAGCATGGCACCACAACACTGCCCAGCTGGGAATCACTGGAGGGGTTTAGCATGAGTTTCACAGTCATGTCTAGTGAAACCCAACTATTTACCCAGCTCCTCTCTGAGCTTTCCATCCTAACTGTGCTGGGAAAGGAGGAAAAGGACTTCACTGGACTTCACAACCTTATCAAGTATCTAGAGAACACCACGGCTGATCTAGATGTGTTTCAAACAGAGTTAACCATGGCAGCTCACAGAGCAGTGATGCTCCAGCTGGTGTGTGTATCACGCTAACTACACAGAGAATTAGCAAGCACACACTATACGTGTGGGATTTACACCATGCACATGGTGAATCTGCACTCCTCTTCATGCATTTTTCTGAAACTTACTACAGGGTTAATAAACTCTGAAAAAAATCATGAATGTTCTCAGAGATTCAAAGCACACAATTATTTTTTTATAAATAATAACTCAGACTAAAACAATATTGCTTTATGCACTCAAGTCTCATTGAGGAGAAACTTTAAAAAGCCAAATTCTGCATTTTTAAACTGATTTTTTTCAGTTATCCAACTTTCTAAAGAAGGACAGGCCAGACTTTTAACTACATGAATACAAATCCAGATAATTCTTTCAGTTTTAAATAATATTTTGTCTAATTAAGATCTTTTTTCCCCCTCCAAAACATGTATTTATCTGCTGGGAAATCAAAGGCGGAAATGAATTGTTTTAAAGATAGCAGAGAGTAAATAACAAGTTTGGAACCTTGTAGCCTTACCGTGGCAATTTGTCTCCTATAATTGACTCAGCAGACATGCTTACAATTTCTTACAACTTTTACAAGACCTCCTGTGGGCTTATTTTAATGTTCTCCAAAACTGAGCTCAGAGCTTTGAATGCTCTAAGTAAGCAGCACCAAAAGCAATCATCTCTCCCTCCTTAAACCAAAAGGAAACAAACAATAAAGGCACACGGGTTTTCTTGCCTGACATCAGATCTCTAAGAGGAATAAAGATGCAAAATAATTTGCACTTTTTCAGCAGTATTTTTTCTGTCCTTTTCCAGTAACGTTATCAAAAACATTCAATTTGCATTCAATGAAGCTTTAAAAGCACATTTTCCCCAATAAAAATTACCTTTCCCAATTATTAGAATAAAATTTAAATGGAGAATGATGACAGCAATAAAGCAAACAAACTCTAAAACTAACCACATGGCATTTTTCCAGTTAAAAAGGGGTTAAAAATCCCCCTCTCCCCAAAAAATAAAGGAAATGGTCTCATTGCCTATTTTATTGATTTATGCTGCTGTTGGCTTTTAAATGTAGCACTTTCTATTTCCAAGATCTTTACAGACAATTACTAATGTCACGACTGCGTACCCCTGTTCCATTGGTGGAAGTGCCCCAGGAGCAGGAAATGCTGTGCCCTTCCACAGACGTTTCCTTCCATCAGTGGGATCCACTAACCCTGAACACACGTCAGAGGATTAAATGAACATCTGTATTACAGCTAATAAGGATAAACACAGAGGCTATCAAAAATAACGAAAAGGGTATGACAGGAGAATATAGTACACCCATTACTCAAAAAATGCCACTTTATCTTTTTTTTTTAAAGGGGATAACAATTCTACTTTTTTAAAATGCAAAATAGAAAGGGATCATCTGATTTCGACAAAAATCTATTTTGAAAAGCCATATTATAAACTACAGATATTAATGGTTTGCAATGGAAATGACGTCAGAGTCTTGGTTACTAACGTCCAAATGTTTGTGCTACCCTACTAAAAAAATAAACAGTGAGCTCAGAGTCAGAAATGCTCCTTTTGAGCAATTAAGCAGCAATTACGCAAAACACGGTGAAAACTATAGGGCCAGCAGAGGTGGGAGAGCCCCAGATTAAAATTCACAGATTGCACTGGGAGAAACACTCAGCAATTAAACATCTCAGAGGTGGCGTCTGAAGTTCCTGCCATTAGCAGCAGTGAAAAATGCTCTCAGATGTTGCAATGAGAAATAAGGGCAGGCAATCAGGCCCCCAAAACTTCTTTTCTTTTCTTTTTAATGCCTTGGCTTTAGTACAAGCTACCAAATAAAAAGGGTGGCCTCCAGTAATGTCCACTGACATCACTGGTCTTGTAACACTGCCACCATAAAACACGGTTGAGGTTGCTACCGCTGTAGGACAATAACTTAAGTGAGCCAGAAGATATACTTCTGGTGTGGTGGAAGGCAACAGGCAATGACCTAAAAGATGACCAAATAAAATATGAAATATGCAATAAGAATCTATTTCTGGTGTCATTTTCTTATGTCCCTAGATTTTCTCACACAGGAGCATGCACTGTCTTTGTGACACGGGTTTTCTAAAGGCAGGTTTCAAGCCTGCAAATCTACAGGTGGTTCTTGCCCTTGTGTCGAGGAGCAGGCATGGCTGGGAGATGCCAACAGCCAGCACTGCCATGTATTCACCCCCAACAGCCTATTTGCACCAGCAAGTGGCAATCACCTATGCATCTAGTGGCCCAGCAGCATTTTTCAAACCTAGAGGTATCCACGAACCATTCAGCCTTGTGCTTCATGTTCTCCACAGATTCACAACAGATGGTGGTACTTTGAACACACGTTAAGTACTACAAATCAGCACTTTCATTCTACTGAAGATATCGAGCATCCACCTGGGCTAATGGAAGAAACACTGCAGGATTATGCAAAACAGCAGCCAAATCTTGCTCACTTTAGCAGTCTTCATGAAGACCAGAAGGATTTGGTCCAAAAGCATCAGATAAGAGGATCAAAACCTGCTTCTGACTATCTTAAAGCTGAGAAACATATTTTTCTACCAACCCACTTGAAGATTTATAATATATTAAGGAACATTAAGAAGAAGAGGAAAAAGAAGAAAAGCTAAATGGGCCAAAAGCAAACAAAAGAAACATGTTCTCTTGAGATTGCTAGTGCTGGCAGACAATAGCACAGAAAGAACTCCTCTGACAGATCTTTGAAGTCTTCAATACAGCATGCTAGTGGTCCATGCTAATGAGATTTGCTCAGATACTTTTTAAGTTACTCCAAAACGTCTCAATCTATTTTCTACATCTTCTTGACCCAATTGCTTCAGAAAAGTCACAGCTTCACGCATTTCTGGACTAAACTTTTCATTGAAATAGGTAAGATCTTCAAGCAGTTTGTGCTTCCAAAAGCCCACACATACCTTTTTAGGGTTTACTCCAAAACATGCAGGTAATGCATGTTTTGGACTTTGCAGCACACTGCATCTTACAATTTGAGTAACTCAAAGGTCTTGACATGTAGGATATTACAACCTCTCCCCAAAAAACAGAAGTAAATGAATCCATCCTCAGATGTAGCTTGACAGACACTAATGGTTCCAGCTACCTGACTACCACTCCATCAGCAACTGAGCCGCAGGCTTCCATGGGGGTCTCCCAGATTATTTCCTGCTGGGGAGGATACAAACACTCATGCAAAATGTTTCCAGTACATCTTTATGTAACTTGGGCCTGTTGCAGAGGAAACATTGGAGAAAATGTCCAAGAACTAGGCTATCCACTCCATTACAGACTTTCTTATAGATGCACACGGGTCACAAGACCAATATTCAGACGTAACCACACACGGCATCTTCTAGGAATGATGGCAATTTCTGCTCTGCAATATGCTCTAAGACCACTAGGTGAAAAGCAAGACAACTCAAGGTGCCAAATGAAAAACATCCCACTGCCTGGTTTGCAAGCATCACTGCCACCCAGCCAGTACAGAAACCAGGAGTGAGGACCTCACATCTTCTGGAAAGTGAAACTTCTCTGAAAAAGTTTGTTTCAGGGCTTTGACTTTTGCCTGGAACTCCTCCTGCTATGGCCAACAAAGGCATGGCACAGCACCATGCCAGCCCAGTTTGAGAGCCATGTCTCCTCCTGAAGAAACCTAAGTGGGGGGACTACTGGGGAAAAAATAATTCCTTTTTTGATCCCAGAACCACTTAATTTTCCACACAAACTACACAACCCATTTTTTGTATTGAGCTTAGGAAAAAAAGTCCTTCTGACTTTTCTCCTGGCTTGAAGGGAAGGGAGAAGAAAATATACATATAAAAAAAATTAAAGCTCAAATCCACAGATTTATCTGTTGATCATTTCATTTGGTTCTGAGTTACAGCAGGCAGCTTCTGTTTTCCTATCAATATTTCATCAGCATTTAGCTCTGACAAGCACTAAGATTTGGAATTTTAAACTAAGTGCAACTTTGCTAAATCATTTGTGTTGATTTTTTTTCCCCTGTTAAAGGTTTTCTAAAGGATTCTATCTGATATCTTAAAAGTCTGCGCGTGTCTTTTGTTATCAATAATGTACAACTTTAGCAGCTTGTTTTGTACTTTTCAATTTTGCAGCGTGCAAGCTATCCCTGATTTACAAGGTTCATTGAATGGTGTTTGATTATTGAAAATGCTTTACATACATTTAAACAAATGACTGCTCCTGGAAAACTAACACCATTGGCCATAATTCTGTAAAAATACATTTCCTCTCCCTTCTCCCCAAATCAAACATTTCAATTCAAATTCTTACTTTGAGGAAAAACTGGCATATAATTAGGCATTATGCCTAACAGTGCTAAATAAAGGAGAATGTAAACATCTTAATTCTGAAGGTTTAACCACGAAAGCCCCTTGCTGTATCTCTTCTTTGTGCCTTCGTTCAGAGCTCTTTGGAGCTCACAGAAAAAAAAAAAAGAAAGCAAACAAAACATGCAGGGTACAAATCTATTTGACCAGCCCTGTCCTGCATCCCGCTCCGTGTGCCCGAGGCCACACGGCCGCTCCTCAAGGAGTACAGAGTCCTGCTCTGTAACTGCACTGAGCGGCTTAACCACTAACTCAGAAGATGGGATTTCACCTGAAATTAAGCTATCAAGCAATTGAGCTCAAACTCAATCAACCAAACCCTTAACCTTCCCTGTTTCAGTGGCACTGCTCTAATTAGGACTCTATCACTATTTCCATTACTATCTCCTATTCTCATGGTTTATTATCTCGGCAGTTTCAATTCTCACCCAGTTGAAATTTGATGTCCAGTTTCTTGGACCACATATCATTCATTATGGCTTTATTTTATGAAGTACACTGCAAGATCATGGACCAATCCTGCAGCAAATAGGTTTTCGTTGAAAACGGCACCCAGAGGAAGCAGGACAGAGCCAAACCTTCTCACAGAAACAAGTTCTAACAGCAAAGGGCACACAGAACAACTTATTTTTCATCAAGTTGTGAATTTTGTTGTGCAGTTTGAAAACACGTGCTTGAATGTACATCCCACTTGGATGTACCGTAGCTGACCCATGGTTCTCCAGTCCTCAGGGTCTTCCTACTGAGCCTGGAACAGTTTCTAGGAGACAAAACGTGCCTGAACCCTACTTACCAGCTCTTCCCAGGGGTGTGGGGTGAGACTCGATAACCTACAGCACTCAGGAGGTCAGACCGAAAGATCTAATGGTCTTTTCCAGTGATACATTCTATGAATCACCCAAGCTGCTTCCTGCTGAAGGATGCACACCAGAGGGTATCTCTGGCACGTGTTATGTCCTGATGGCAGCAATATAAAACCTGTCTGCTTTTGGAGACATGGCCTGCAAACTTCAGGCTAGTGTAAAGGTAGCATTTTGCATTATCACAACCAAAATTCCCCATTTTCCTGGGTCACATAGCACCATGGCCACATATGAGCCGTGGCCGCACAAATTTTGATGCATCTGGAACTTAAAATTTTTCCCTTCTTCACAAAAAAACACTGCAGGGCAAGGCACCACCATCATCTTAAACTGCAGGATCTGCTTTTTCTTCAATAGCTGAAATACATCTAATACCCCATGGGCTCCACCACAGAGAAAAAAAAATCAGTAATACCCAAATCTTGGAGAGAGGCACGTGTCGTACAGCTGACATACACCATTGGCACGGCCAAGGGTTGCAATATTCACCTGAACTTCATGAATTTCATCCTCACTAAACAGATATTTTTGGCAACAAAGAACTGAAAAAAAACTCCACATTGTCCTCAGATCTATTTTAATTTAAAAAAGAACAGGGACATTTTTTTCCCCCCTTGAAGTGCATTTTAATAAAATTAGAAATAGAAATAGCTCTAATTCACTCCGATGCTTTTAGTCATTCTGAAAAATTCTAAGTTTAAAATGAAATCACCATTTTATATTCAAACAAGGTCAAGAGAACAGCACTAACGAGCACTGACATCACAGCGAACAGCAGCCACTGCTCAACGCTTACATCAGTGTTGCTTGTTGCTATGGTGCTTAACTGACTATTAATTTCTGAAAGAAGGTGATTATAAAGCAGCCATATGAACCTCAGTCAGATGACACCCTTCAGTACCAAACACTGATCTGCGTTACTCTTCTCTTCTGCAAGTTAATTGTGTGAATCACCACTTTTGTGATGTTAATATTCCTTTCCAACTTGAAACTTTGGACCAGAAGAGAGGCAAGGAGTTAATTTAGAAGCAAGGGACTTTCACGTTGCTTTAAATAAAAATCATTTTGCAGAGAGTGGTATTTTTTCCTTTTTGCTACACTCCAAAAGACTAAAAAGCATGTGTTTTAATTTTTGCGGTGATAATAAGGAATCAAATTAACAGCTAAATTCTGCTCTCCTGCTCTGCTCCACACGCTGCTGTAAAACTAGGAATGTCTCAGCACTGGAGCTAACTTGACCATTCCCCAGGGATTTGCCCTGGTAAGGGGACCTTGCCACAGGGCTGTGCTGCTGCAGCTCCCAGCACAGGAGCCATGGATGCTGGGCCATGGACTTGGCCACATGGCCACCAAGATCAACCAGAGCAGGGTCTTCCCATCTGCACGCAGGCCCTGTCCAGTTACCAAACAGCCTTCTCAGAACATGGCTGAAAGGCAAAAAATGCATCTTAAAATGCAACTGGACACCTAAACCATTGGCTTCCAAGGGAAAACATGGGTTGAAGGCACAGCAGAGGCCCCAGAAGCTTAGCTCCAAGCCCAACGCTGCAATCTTTATCCATGTCTCCAGAAAAGCCTTTACTTGTGCAACTAAGGCACAACTCCTGAGGTCTGCAGGATCAGATCCTTCCTTCAGACATGCTTCAGAAACTGTGTGCAAAACAGTATTCGTATTTACCTTCTTCAGTTGCTCCTGTAAAGCAATCTTCAGTCACAGCCACCCAAAAAGGTCACTCTTCTTACCCTGCAGAGAAAGAGGGGAACGCACGTGACTGCTGGGTCAGTGTCAGCAACAACATCCGAAGCATTTTCATTGGCACCACATTTGCAAGTACAAACATAAATAAAGCAACAAATCAATCTAATTGCATTTAATGGTGAATGACTTTCAGAGAGAGTTAATAAAAACAATCAAGTCACAGGACTGCTGCTTATCAGTACCAGCCAGTGTGAGGCTCTTCAGTTCAGCACGAACAACTTGGTCTTTGGGAGGAAAAAAAAAGAAGAAAAAAACCCCATGGAGATGAGACATCTTTGTTCTCTAGCATAAACTTTCTTAATCTTGATGTCTATCAATCTATTTTCAGTTTGAATAATAGATGAGTTCAGTTCTTTGTTTCAGAAATCTGACTATTGTCTGAATGGGTTCTCCTTACTTAAGGCATTTTAAGACCATTTCTAACCACTGCTATTTTAGCTTCTAGATCCTTTCTTTTTTCTCATCTTTTTCCATAGAGACACAGTCCTAGATAAGATTTTAAAACTAGCTGCATCTTCCTAATTCAAAAAGTTGTTTACTGTCTTGGGATATCTTCTCGTTACACATTACCAAGAGCACACCAAGTATGCCACGGTGGTAAGAGCAGTGGGTATTAAAAAGAGAAATAATTAAAGAGTATCTTTATAAAAAGTAGGAGGGAGAAAACAGCACGTGTAGGGTTTTTTTTACCCTGTATATTACTGCATCTTGTGTACTCTCTCTTATGCAAAAGAGTATGTAATCTTTTAAGAAACATGACAATCTGCCACTTTCTGTTCATGTAATTGGGATCAACATATGGTACAAGAGAAAAGAAAAACATTTGTTTATTAATTTAGATCAAGTTACTAACTCGAACCACTAACAGCATTCAGAATTAATTCCACATCAATTGACCAAATACCTTAATAGAGTAAAATTATAACATAATTTCACTGAAATGTTCATCTTCTGCTGCAGGGGTGTGGAATAATATGTAATAAAGGCAGAAAGAAACATGCGATAATTTGGTGACACAGATGACATCATATGGAATGGAAAGTCAGTGACATGGGGATGTGTAAGACAGGGCGACGTGAAACACCATTTCATAAAATTCACACAGTGATGCGGAGTTTTGGGGGTGTTTGTGAAACTCAACAAATGGCAAGTTGTGCTATTTACATCAGTAGGTGAAGCTTTTTACTGAAGCAGTGAAATACCAACCTCTGGGAAAAAAAATCAGAATCTTCATTAAGTTCTTTCAAAAGAAAATGTACTCATTTGCCATTTATTTTGGGAGGAAAAATGATTTCACAAAGAGAATGAGGCATTACTTCTTTACCATTGAAACCCAATTATTTTTAGCCAGAAAAAAAAGGTTACCTTGAGATGAAATGAATATTGGTTTTATCTGTTGCACACTGGCATTTTATTTTAATTTCATTTTTTATGTTTCGTGTGAGAAGCTTTTCACAGTTCTTGTAACACAGCACCGGAAGGTCAGGGGCCAAAAAATCGGTATGTGTTCGCTGTATAGGAAGCTCTGTGTGCTGTGCTGGGGTACATGTATAAGACATTCCTGGTTCTGCGCTGTAAAGGACATAACACTACTCCATCATAATAGGTCAGGCCTCACCTTCCTGAGAGTATGTAAAACAATACATCTTTTATGTAAAATACGTGACCTTTGACACACGACGTGCTCTTAGATTAACAACAATAAAGGCTTTTATCCTGCTGTGCTGCAGAGGTTATCTTGGATTTGACACTTTAAACCTCTTTTTATATTTATCTGCTTTATAAATTTTCTGGGTATCTGGCAGTCAGATCCTTATTTTGGCAGTATTTTTGCAAGCAGAATTCATTCCTACCCTGAGCCTCCACGATAGCAAATGAACCATCTTAAAATGTACTTTTTAAGGAAACTGCTGAAAAGTACACGTTTGCATAAATGCGCATAAGTGCTGCAAAAGGCAGGTAGCATCTTCTAAACACACTTGTCATATATGAACTGATCATGACCCAAGGAAACCCAGGAACACTGGCCCAACATTAGCTGGTGCGAGACCAATGGGGTCTACCAAGGGCAACACACATGGAGGGCGGAGGAGGACTTAATCTCTTCTTACAAATGACTCCCTGGCTGAAATCCGAGCTGCTTTCATTTCTGGTTATCTGAGTCTCACTATATGCTACCTGACATTCAAAAATTTGGATAATGTGCCATTGAAGCTAAAAACGAGCAGCAGACACAGCTGTTCCCACCTGTGAAAATTTCTCATTAATAGTCGAAAAGTTGAGTATCTCAAAATGTAGAAACACAAATACAGACCTTCCTCCTGAAAATGTTTATATGGGTGAGCGAGTTGATGTAGGCAACACACATTCCTTCCATCATGCTGTCTTTAAGATAAACACCAAGTACCATCAACACTCTAAGTGTGCGTGCGGAGCAAACAAAGAAAAAATCCCATCCTACCAAAGCAAGACACTTTGCTACACTCATATTTTCCCCCAAGGAGATGATTAAAATAGAAAACCAAACCACAAACAAAAATCCACTCAGCAAGCGGCAGTCGTCCTGCTGTCTCACGAGCAGAGGGAAGGCCTCCAAGCACCCACGACACCGTCCCCTTGGCTCAACTGGCATCTGACACAGGGAGCCACCCGTGCAAAACTACATGCCCTGCTCAGATTTTACCCTGTTATTCCTATTATATGGTTTAGGGTTGGATGATCTTGAAGATCTCTCCCAACCTTCATGATTCTATGATTCCTAAAAACATTGGGTTTTCTCACCAAGTGCCTCAGTTTACCCATCAGCAAGATGAGTAAACGCTTTTGTAACACATTCTGACGTCCTTGACTATGAAGACACTTTTTAAAACAGCTGTTTTGGCAGGATTTTGGAAAGACAACTGGTAACAATCCTAAAAAGATCACGAGCTGAGCCAGAGCCATAACCTTTTCAGTTGACTTTAACAGAAAGGACCCCTGTTGCTCTGGATCAGGTCTCACCTATTTACCTGGTACCAAGGGACCAGACAGAAGGATCAGAGGCTTTGCCATTATACCTGCTGCCGGGTCAGACCTTGCAACTCTTTTGATCCCACAAGGTCTATTCGATTTAGTGGTCTCCTCCTTCAGGGCAGGGAGGTCATGTCAGGGAGGATGGAGCCCTAACGCCAAGTCATTACTGCAAAGCCAAACTTAACCAATAATACAAAGAATATGCAGAAATAGAGAGCACTGAAGAATGAAAGTCTACTTAAAACAGTTACATTTTTACTAATATCTAAATGAGAAGAGCCTTGGGTATAGCCAAAAATAGATTAACAAAGACCTTCATCCCACACAAACTGGCTGTGAGTAATTTTACACAGGAAAGTAGAACACCAGTTGAGCTGCCCCTCTGCTTAGAATTACACATGTACATTTTTTTGCCAGTGTCCCAGCCTTGAGAAACCTACAATTCATTATTGGAAACCTAAAGTAGCAAGGGAATCTCCCCTTCACTACCTAGAAAGCACATTTTTTTATTTAAAAAAAAAAAAAAAAA
>VZRW01013814.1:759111-829492 GCA_013398125.1 Aegotheles bennettii
GAAAGAAAAAACCCAAACACACCCAATAGCACAATAAAAAAAATTGTTTCTCAAATCTGATTTTGCTTCATTTTTTCTTATACAAGATCAGCTGAAATATATAGTTAATGTGTCTGATTAAAATATTTACTACAAGGCTTCCTGAAAGCTTTAAAATATCAAAACTTGATCATTAAAATAAACCCTTTTCTGCAGCAATTTCTCCTAAATAAAGTGAACCATAACCATCTAATACAGCTGCTTCTTCCCCTTCAAAACTCCCTGAGTCACATTCAGCTGCACACAGGCTGAAATATGAAATACGTCCTACCATTCTCCTAATTATTATCTTCTTGTCCTGTGCAGAAATAGATGCAGTCAATGATTCTGTCAACTGTACGTTTGTAAGAGAAAAAAAAAAAAAAGTATGTTTTTTCATTTGGTATTTTGCCAATCCTGAAAATCCAGGATGTAACGTGATCGTGGAGAGCAACATCTGGCACCAGGCAGGCTTGGGGGCCCGATCCTGCACACAGGTTACTCCTCTCACCCACTGCACTCGGCTGTGTTACTTGCACTAACACACACAACCATATTACTTTGAGGGTGGTCAGCAGTCATCTCTTCAGGGTTTTTTGTGCATGTTTTATTTTTTTTTAAGAGGTATCCAGTAAAAAAAAATATATTACACAAAATATTTTAAGTAATCTGAGGAAGGAATTATTTTTTCTGACCATTGTCAAGGTGGCTGCTTTTTATCGTGCGGCGTATATTAAATCTCAGGAAGCACAGTACAGGAGGGTTTCTATACCAGGAGTCATTATCACCTCCTCAGAAAGTGAGACAGTAAAACTGCAAGGGACCGAGCACACTTCTTCCACCTTGCTTTGGAGAGGGGGAAATGGATTTGGTACAGGCCAAAACGTAGGGATACTGATGCTCACTACCTTGCTGCATCTCGGTGGAACAAGGGAGCAAATCAGACTGTATTTTCATTCTCAGTCATTTGCAGGCTGTTCAGAATCTCTGGCTGGTGCTTATTATTTATTCTAAACAGAAATAAAATAAAATCAAAATAAATAACAGCACGAGGACAAAGCTATGCACAGCACATTTTCTCTTTCAAAATAATATTACCTTTCAAGTCCACCGTAACCTTGGGAAAGAATCCCTCGGTGTAAGCCAATGCTACAGAACTAATCACAATCCATCCCCCCCCCCTCCCACTTTTTAATAGCTCTTATAGGAAATATGGGTGCAGTTAATAGACAAGTTCAGAACAGCTCCGCTTCCAACACAGAACCTGAACTGCGACTGTAAGTCTTGCATCTTTTAATGATGGATTGGTTATTTGCCTCACACGAATTACTTTGCATAACAGAGCTGGCCCTCATTGAATTCATCAGACGTGGAGACCATAACACGTTCCCAGAAAGTATCAAACCTGCCAAATGCCCAATCAAATGATGAGAGGCCATCTCCCCGACGCCGAGCGCCAGCAGATCAAACGCTGCCGCCTGGTTTAGACTTGCCAGATCTTCCCCGTTTCTTAAAATAACTCTCCATGCCTCAATGCCAGCCTTAACCATTTTATGTCTGTGTTAGAACGCTCCTCTCGAAACTTGACCTCACCTCATTAAAGCGGCGAGAGGAATATCCCTTCCCCGAGCACCCTGGAGCTACGGCTGCCGGTGCGGGGCTGACGGGATCTCTCGCTGGCAAAGCCACCAACACGGGACCCGTTACTTTTCAGGACTCACACGGGCACAGCCAGGTCCTGGGGAAGGGCTGAGGGTTCTCCCACAGTTGGCAAAACACGATTTACACACACACATACACACACACACCTCTCCACCATGACCCGGGTGCTGCTGTGGGCCGCCCTGCCAGCTCCTGCCCGCCGCCCCGCTCCCCCCCGCCGCCCCTCTCCTTACCTGACAAGCAAGTGACACTCTTGGTCATGGTCATGTGAAAATATTTTCGAGGTATCCTTTAACAGCCTTTAAATATTGAAGCCTAAAAACAATATTTGCTGTTTTGCCTTTGAAGCTTTAACAAAAGCTTTGTTTTAGCATTTACCTCGGTGTGCAATAAGAGTTAATAATCAAATCCGTCCCAACCCCCACAAATGTTAAACAAAAAGATAAAAGAAATGCAAATAGCTATTGTCATGGAAAGTTAAAGTACCTGTCTGTATTTTTAAGTGAAAACTATTATCTCTATCAATCAAAATTTAAGAATACAATAGCACTAATCACACAAGGTGCTTTGACTGAGGTACTTTTCCTCATAAAAAGTTGGTGTTTTTTTTTTTAACTGGTGCATAAAAGTAATACACTTACAATTAGATATGGTATTTGTAATTTTGTTATTAAAAACCCTCAGCAGTCTTATTGTTAATAAATGCCTCCGAGTCTGTAGGCTGATTTGTACCCAAGAAGACCAAAGTCCCTACATATTTTAATAAGGTTGATGAAATTTTATTCAGATTCTAACACTTTCCAACATGTGGTGGAACAGCACACTCTTCTGTTTGAGAGGAGTTACTCAAACGAAGGAAATAGTTAATTGGTAACCAAAACTACTACTTCTGGCCTCGCTGCACATTTTCCACATTTCTCCCAACGCTGCCTGCGCTACAACCAGCTGCTTTGAAGATGTGCCCTTTGTCATCTTTTTCTTTAATTTTTGATGCCAATTCACCCTCGTCGGGCTCTGCCGTTCCCCTAACGCAGCGCACACCACACACACAGCACATACATTGTGCAGGCACGCCGCACGGATTTTCTCCAAAGTCATTTTTAAAACTCATTTGTCCAGCCTGAATCAGAAAGCGAGCTGCGCAGTTAATAAGTGCGGGAGCGAGAGGCAGTAATTACGCCTGTACCAAAGGAAAGAGCCCCAGATTAAAATACCTATAAGTCAATAGTTAAGCCGGGATGCCATTATGCAAACTCTGCTCTCAGGGAGGGATGTCTCCCACACTGAGGAGCAATAGGACTGTCATTTTTTCCCCCCTGCAATATCAGGTTTCCTACTCTACAGTTCTGGTACTCTGCATCATGGCTAACATCTCTAGTGTGCTATTAATATCAATGAAGAGACGATTCAATTTCCACATAAGAAAAACCTTCCTATTATAGCACAGACATTCGAGTGAGGACCCTTGCGAAGGAAACAATAAAGACCAGAGGGTTGGGGTTCTCCTTCCCCCCCTCGTCCTTTCTTTTTTTTTTTCTGCTGCTGCTTTTGCAGTGCTGCGTTGCACACTGTTTGAAAGCTTTTCTCTAACAATGGAAGCATTATCTTCAGGATAGTTACAAAACAGGATTTGTTAGTACAAAGAATAACNAGGACAGCAGTTAGTACTTTATTCAGAAGTATATACAGAAACACCTGTATTCTTCATCTAATTCTCTGCAACAAACTCCCTCGGCCGACCACGTTTGCTTAAGGAGGTTTGGACAATTCAAAAAACAAAACAAACAAACATTTTGTGCATTTATAAAACAGAACAGAAACAAAAGTATCTTATCCTACCGGAGTGCAAACTTACCCATTAATGAGGAAGAAAAAGGCTTAGAGCTGTACAGTAATTCCCAACCAACTGCAGAAAGTTGAGAGTTTGAAAACACTAGAGCACTTTTGACTATCCAGCCTTTCTGTGCTTCAACACTGGCTGCAGTGTAAGGAAGGACTGAAGGTATGTGGTCTAAACACAACAAAAGCCACTGCCTTACTCTAGATTAAATATGCAGGAAGAGGCCCCTTTGCATAAACACAAACACTCAGCAAATGAGTAACTGGCTCAAATCAGACGCCTGCTGTGCATTCTACCTGTCCTGATCTCTAACAAGCTACATGGCTTGTTTAAGGGGATAGGAGCTACAAAAATCAAATCAAATCATAGCACTAAACGCTTTGCTCAGATAATAGTAAATAACAACAGCACCAACAACTCGATGCCAAACGCTCCTTTCTAATCTAAGCATTGCTCTGGCAAAGAGCTGAATCGTGTATTATGCCCGCTTTGGCTCAGCCACCCATCTCGCCAGAGCAGAAGAAACACAACTAAGCACCACCTGTAAAATTAATTTTCATTAACTGTACTGAAATGCAATACGTTCCCGGCCCAGACTTTTCTTAATGAGGATTTAAAGTTAATACAGAGACTTTGGTTGAGTTGACAGATTAAATCTGAATTTGCTTCTACTGCCTCTGTTTTGTTTACTATAGAAAAGACATTCCACACGCAGACCTACTTTAGCTGTCAGGAATCACTGCAAAATGCACATCTATTTACCAGTTTATTTGGGGAAAAGGAAGACATTTCAGAAGTTTCCCTTAAAAACATTTTTTCAAAATACTACTCTCATAAAACAACCCCTCCAAACTGTATTTACTTCAAAAAAGCAACTAAATCAGAAACTGTGATAACCACCAAGCACCTCTAAGCATTTATTATTATAATCAAATTATAATTATATACTGTGATTTACTCTTGCTTCTAGAGAAACAAATTATTTTTCAGTCTCGTTTATCCACCCATTCCAGAAGCAGAACGAAGCAGCACAATTTTAATGCAATTGGAATTCACCAGTGTCCCTTCCTAAGTTAAGGAGTCAAATCACATTGACCTCTTATTGTAAGTCCTAGCTACATGTTGGTTTTAGTAATTTAATTATTTTTTAATAACTTGCAGTATTAAATGATTGCCATTGAAACACAAATAAGATTATACTCCTCTGCCTTACTCTCTTGTGCTCCAGACAACAGCATAACGTGGACAACATGACTGTGTCCAGCACTGAAATCTCATTCTGGAAGAGCACTTACACGCAGGCAGACACAAGAAGATTCAAGCTTTGAAAGATGCAACACATTTGCTGGATTCTCAAGCACGTGCCACAGATTATTTCAAAGGGTACTGAGTGTAACTCACAGTTTTAATGCGGATCAAGCGTGTTCGGTTCCACCGAGCACTTGTATAGGATGGAGGGAGTTTTTACTTCTCCTTGGATAAACTTACCACATTAAAACACCAAACAATTGCTAACACGAGTTAGTCAAGCCCAACCGGATAAAAATCCCCCACAAAAAAACCCTGCAAGAAATTTTAGAGCCCCTGTACCATTCACTATTTTCGCATTGAAATGACCTTCCAAATAAGGTGTCAGATAATACGGTTCACATAGATGATAGTGATCTAACCTTGATGCAAATAAACCATAGAACAAAATTTAATCAGTATATCACTGTGTAAAAGCCTTTGTCCATCCCAATGGAGCTTCTAATGACTGTTTTGGCAGTTCTGGCTGGTAGTTATGCCTCCCTGCTCATATATATCTCATACTGGTTGAGCAAGCTAATGGAACTGCTGTTAGTGGAATCCAATATTAATACCCTGAAACGTGCAAAACTGGATGCAACTGAATATATTATACAATTACAGGTAGTATCTAATTCCATAGGTATTAGATACTGGACTCTAATATTTTAATAGAGAAAGTGAAATAAATACTACATTTCAGGTAAGATATCTATGAACTCTGGATCTGACAGCCTTCCTGCTGTAAAGCCTATTCTACACTCACACAGAACAGACATAGGACCCTGACAAAAATTGGCAGGCAAGCTTTAGATGCTGAGTGACACATACTGATGCACAGAGTCAAAGATGTCATCTTCATGCAAGCTCCACTAGTTATGAGCTTGAGAGAAAAATGAAACAAAAAAAACAAAATACAAAAAAAAAAAAGGGGGGGGGGGCAGGGAGGGCGGTGAGAGTGGAGCAAGACCTCCAGAAAATAAACAGGGTGTACAGTTTCAAAGGCTACAGACACAGACATTTCATTGTTCAAGCCAATTATCAGTGGAAAATAATAACAACAGATGGATTCAGAGTCACTGACTTTTCATATGCACTTCATCTCTGCACAACAGATGATGAAATGCGAGAGCTATCTCAGAAAGGCAAAACATCTTTCAGTAAAAGAACTCTATACTCCAGATGGGGACCTTCTAAGGCAGCTGATTATCTTATTATAATGTTGTAAGATAGACTTACTAAAACATTTCAAGAACTGATCAGATAGGATGAGCACAATGGCATCATTATAAGGAGTAAGTTGCTTCAGCCTCAGACTTGTGACTAAACTAGTCAGGGATTTCAACAGGGTCAGAGCTGCCCGATGACCATTTTCACATCCAGTACTGGTTCCAAACAAAGGGTCCAAAGCTGCTGCTCAGACCCCAGCAAAACGTGGAGGTCGGCTTCGCCCAGGGAGGGGGTGCAGGCGTGGGGCCACCAAGCCAGCAGCTGCATTCATCGGTCCCCAATAAAAGTCCTGCGGCCGTGAGCAAGGCAAGCCCACTCGCCTTCTGCACACACACCATTTCACACGGGGATAAAAACAGGGGACAAAACATATTTACCAGCACAACTGTTTCCACTGTAATTGCTAGATGTAAAGGGACCTCACCATCCAGGGGCCTACAGTGATGTAAACCAGGAGTAACCTCAGCTGAGTCAATAGAGTTACACCCGCAACAACTGGTGCGAGGCACAAATAAAACATCAACTCTTTCTTACAAAGCTTACACAAAAACTCACCTTTTGAGGGGAAATAAAAATTTGCTTTCAAAGGGAAATAACAAATGCATGTAAATTTTGGTGGTTCCGGTGATAAGCTGTTCCAACAAATGTCACGAACACCCAGTGAAGAACCACCTACCCAGCACAACCTTCTCCCACTCAACCTGAATACCACAGAGTATGTGTTTTTGATCACACGAATCAGGTATACCGCAATCTCAAAACTTAAAAAAAAAGAAAAAGTAGTGGAAAAATTTTTTCATTAATCTTTAAGACAACATTTCTTTAATGGAAGAATACTACATAAGTAGTGCATTAAAACGAACTGGTTGCCATTTCCACAGTTTCTTCTCCAAAACACTGCAAGGAAAATGTAAAAAATGACACACTCTGTAAATCAGTATCGCATGGAGAGGGGTAGCAATACTCCACACAGGCACACTGAACTTGCACCCACTGCTCATTTATTTCACAAGTTACAAAATATTTCATAAGTAGAGGGCTGTTGGCTTCACAAATGCAAAGGGAAGGGATGAGTTTGTGGGCACAAAGCACAGCGCTTCCCCTCTTTGTGAAGTACTTTGTCAAAAGTAAATTCACTGGGGAACATACGAGCAAAGAGTAAATTTTGCCCAGGGCAAAATTCTGCAACTGCTTTAAGAAGCAAACAAGAACACAAAAGATGTGTAATACAACCATCTGGCTCTACTCATGCTATATCAATAATCCCCAAAATTTATCCCCACCCCCTTAATCAACCCACACTGATACCACAAAACCAAATGGCATCACTTATGCTTCCTGCCCATCACTTTTTGAAATGATATTTAATATGCATACAGTACATAATTGCATGTTAATCAATTTCTTTACAAAAAAAATATTTTTGCTTCTTGAGCTATTAGTTCTGCTTTTTCTACTTATTCACACCGGGATCTCTAAAACCACCAAGAAAGTCCTTGTGGTAAAGATACTCTCATATAGACACGGCATCTCAGGTATCGGGATAACGTACCGGTCAAAATTTCAATCTCTTCTTCTCTCTAGTTTTGTGTCACAGTGTGAAAACAGAATGTGAATAAGAACACGCCAGCAAAATTAGCTGTTCAAGAAACATGGGTAAGCGATCTGGTTTGAACCCGAGGTTGGATGTGTTTCTAAGTATTGCAAGGAAGGAATTATGGAGGGGAAGCAGGATATCCTAGGTGTCTTTTCCATCCAGGAGTTTGAATATTTGCACCAATTAGTCCAGGTTGACCCCATCCAGGAGCCAGCCTTCTCACGAAGGAGCAGGAGAACAGGAAGCTCCTGGCCATGGATGAAAGAGGAGCCTCTGGGTTCTGTGGGCTGCAAGGCTGCTCTCCCTTGCCACTCCAACCCATGCTGGAAGACCCTCCCGGGATGGACAGACAGCCAGACAGCCATGCAAAGTGACCGAAATGGCGGCACCACAATTGTTTGGGGTTGGCTTCGTTCTTGAGGGAAAATCACCCGCGTAACCATCGTGATTCATACCGCGAGTGCGCGACACGAAACCGGTACCAAAAACAACACTTCAAAGACAACCTCTCTCCAGCGCTTGGGCGACTGACGGCCACGGCCCCGGGCGCTGACTCAGAGCTCTTCATCTTAATCGACTTTTCTGCAACAACACATGCCAGCCCCAGCCCTGCCTCTCCCCACAGCCGTGGCTGGCTGGCTGCACACTCCCCTGCCAGGAGCTGCCCGGAGGGACGCACGCCGCGGCGTGGATGGTGCCCCACAGCCAGCAGCACTTCATGCCCTGCTGTAGCATGAACATATGGTTGTTAAATAGGGAAGGAGAAATACAAGCCCTGAGCACTTGTGGCATAGGTGGAAATGTTTTGCAGCTATTTTCTTTGGAAATAAGCATATGTATAGCGGTTATGTCTGCTCCTCCATCCAGACTACCAACCTGAGATCACAAACACTTTGTTAATTTTTTTAAGATTTTTTTTTAATCCATTTTTGGATTGCTTCTGCTGTTTCTATGGCTTGACTTGTACGGCCTCTTTGTAAGAATTGAAAACAGTCTCCCACAAACAGAGAAATAGGCGAATGGTTTAGAGTGCTAATCCACACCTGGGCTACGTAAAAGGGGCTCACATTTTCCAAACAGAAACACAACCCCTTTTATATGTGATCCAGATTTGGATCCAAACGCTAAACCCTTCACCACATCCTACGTGGGGCTCTGCAGCGGGCAAGGGGAGTGGTGGGTGGGTGGGTGGTGGCTGTGCCCGCGTTTCTGCAGGAGCCTCAGCTCCATCCCGATGGCGAGCTGTGGATGAGGAGTCATGGTGACCTTGGACTTGGATGCAAAGGGCAGACCTGTGCCTGGTTACACCACGGATAATGCAGGGCAATCCCCATCCTGCACACACCTCTTACAGAAGAATCTGGCCCTGTCTCGTTACTCTTGTTAGAAAAATGAAGGCTGTGACAAAAAATAGCTGAGAACTACATCTTGCCAATGCCAAAATATAATAATAACATGTTCAAAGATTTAATTCAGAAGACTACAAAGTCTAGCTCATACATCATAACACCTTGAAATAACACTTTAAGGTCAAATCCTGTGCATTTTTGGAAACCACCAAAACATAATGAAGTTTTACTTAAACACAGCATTTACATTTATAACGCATTTCAGATTCTTCAAGTAAGCTAGACCACATGCTAGGAAAATGTACTTCCCACAACATACAAATTAAGTCATATACAGCTTTCCCTCCACAGGCTGAACAGCCACCGGCACAAGTGGAAGTCCTGTGCAGGGATCAAAGGCAGCGTGTGGACCTCCGAATAGGATTTTTTTAATTTTTTTTTTTTTTTTAATTGGCAAAACATCAAATCCCACTAGTAGTTTATTTTTGTTGCCTTCCTTGCCCCTTTTCTACCTCTCCCACTTATTTCACAACGGAACATTTTTAAACCACCAGAAATCTTTGTGGCAAAGATGATGTCATGCTGACACCAGATCAGGTGTGAGGTATGGTATGAATAAATACTTATCCGCAACCACATTTAATTTTCAATGGTTGGGCATCAAGAGACAAAGAAGTTCTTATGCAGACATATTAACTGAGGATTTCATTTTAAATAGTCTGCATTTAAAAAAGCAGGAACAACACACAGTGCAAGCCTAGGAGAAAAAGAAAAAAACCTCAAAAACCCAAACAGCCTCGTACCTACCTTCCTCGTTCTTGGAGAAGCAACGCACAGCTCTAAAACTTACTGCTCTTCACAGAAATAAATACATGGTGCTTGATTACTTCGTCTTCTAAGTCACCGATACCATGCAGGATAATTGTACTTTATGCACTGGTAATAAAAATTCTCCCTATGAAAATAAATATGTATTTTACAGTAATCAAGCAGGAACTAATTCTGTACTTTTTCACAAGTAGCCATTTACTTTGGCACTGAATGGTAATGTGTAGTAGAGAACACAGTATATGCTTTAACCCAAGAAAAATTAGACTTGAAAATTAATACACAGTGAAAGACAAATTTAAAGCAGCCTTCTTGTGTTCTGACACAAGAATATAAAAATGACACGAGCAACTAAAGATTAGTTTACATACTTTTCAATCACAGCTGCCTGCTCAGTAACCACAATACCTTTAAAATGACATTCTACAGAAACAGATACAGTTTGGTTGCAAGAGCAGCTAGATACCGTTAATGTGAAATTAAAAGGGCATTTTTTATTTACACACATCATACAGCACTGGGTCCCAGCACAATTACAATGGAAAGATTTTCAGCGTGATTAATTTAGAAATAATCTAGTGATAAATAGAGTGCATTGCAAGGGATTCTGCCGAGCAAATTTTTATCACCAGCCTTAGATGTCAAAACAGAGTTTCAGGGACAGAGAAAGAACAAGTCACATCTTCTTAGTTAATATTTAATTGGGCGCTAAAGATTCCTCCTAAGGACCTCTGAACCACCACTGACAGCCCTACAAGATGTCCCTCTCTGTGAAACATATCGACCCTTTATGTATAAACCAAAATAACACTAAGTTTAATCAAACCATTCAATTAATAAATCACTTCAGTGGACACTGCAGCCCGAGCCCTGTTTAATTACATAATTTTAAAAATATTTGCACACTGCAACCACTAAGATTGGCTCTGAGGTTTCACAATACACACTTAACACTCGAATTGGAGAACAAATTTATTTAATAAATGCAGAGCTAAGTGCAATAATGCCACTCCACTCAAACTGCAAAATCACTTAGCATATTCTGCAAGAAAAAGCAAATAAACTTTTTCCCCTGTTTAAATGCATGTCAATGCTACCACTGGCTCTGGCAGAAGCCACCTCCTTTCTGCCCATGTTTGGGTTGCTCCAGCCTGGGAAGGGGGTGGGAGAGCTGGGGTCCCTTTCCCATGGCACAGAGGAGCATCCCCTCCGCTCAGCCAGCACGCCCAATCCTGGCCTCCCTCTCCTTGCCTTCTGCCTCCATTCCCCCCTCTGAGCTTCTTCCCCTTTCCTTGCCCTGCGATGCTCTCCTGCCCTTTTCCTCCCTTCTTCCCTGCTGCTTGCTGCATCTCCCCAGCCTCCATCGACGTGCTCCAGCTCTTCCCATTCCCACCTCAAGCCCCTGCCCTGAGTTTCCCCCACCTGCTCTCTTTCTCACTGACTTTTGAGAGAGCTATGGTGAAAAAAGCTAGCTGGGACAATAAAAAAAACACCAAACAAGAGACAGGGAAGGGGCTGGGGAGGAGAGCGAGGGAAAGAAAACAGTTTAACAATGCCAAGCAGAACTTCACAATTTCCAACAACAGCAAGAGATGCTACTGAGCACCAGGATGAAAAATAAAAGCCACAGACCAAGTGTATTACTTGAAGTGGGATTCAGGCTCTGGGATGGGTGTAACGCCTGTACCTGCAGGACAGAAGCAAACTGTTACTGCCATATCTAACTAGGTGTGACAACTCAGGAGAGGTTGGAATATGTATGGACCAAGCGGTGGCCTTGAACAAAGGAGAAAAAAGCAAAGCTAAGGGTTTGTCACAGCTCAGACACACAGCTGTGTGCACTCATACAGACTTTGCATTCATTCATATAGAGCACAGCTTTCAGGTCCTGTGGTTCCAGCTTGATTTCTGGACGAAAGCTGAGCCTCAAAAATAAATAAGTCTATATTTGGCCTGCCCTGGATTCGAGAAGTTCTCAATAGTACTTTGCATAGAAACAATCTGAATTAATACAGGTTAAGTTTTCGAGATTATAATATTCTTTACCAAGCCAATGGATGCACCTCTAAAATTCCCTGCCCTGACAAATAGTAGAGCTCTTGAAAGTCTGCTTGTATTAGTTTTATGGATCTATTCTACTGCTTAAATCAGGTCTCATTAAAATTACCATCCACACAAGTTCTCCCACTGGGAAATCTACATGCCAGAGCTACTCCAGTTCCGCAGGCAGTGCTCGGAGGGGGTTGCATATTGCAAAATAGCTGCGGACACGGCGGGGGGAGGACGGGGAGAAGAACAAGAGGACTTCAGGACAGCAAACAAGTTACTCCTTAGCCTCCTCTGATTTTAATCAGTGCAACTTTTGCTCAGGTGGTGCAAATGCATCCGTGAAAAGCAATGCTACAGCCAGAACTGAAACCGGGGGGAGTGGTGTAAGAAGCGTCCCTTGGAAAGCCAAATTTAGTCTCAAAAATCCATTTTAGTGTTGGAATGGCAGGCTAAATATGCAAACACTGCACCTGACAACTTCCACTAAAGCATATGATCTGCACACTGCCCCTCCAGTTTAATATTTAATAGTAACAGTACTTAAATCTCAGCATTAATGTATTAATGTTCAAATGAATACAATTAAAGGCACCTCCGTTTTCTCCAGTGCTAACGACCTGGAAGTTCTCTCCACTCTTCCTATTTGCAAGCATTATTACAAATATATTCTGTAGCCATTGTTTTGGCAAAGAAGCAAAAACCTTTGCCTTTTAAATATAAAGTAACAGGAATAATGAATAATATATCTTCTGATTTTTGTTCTGCCATGATATATATATATAATGATATATAAAATGTTCATTTATTATTATCACACATCCTAGGAAGGCGACATGCAAAATTACTTTTTTTTCTGTCTTATAAGGGTCATTTATCATACGGAACGTCCTCCAAATAGGTAGTCCTAAAATCTCAATTTACAAAGACATTTTTTAAGCTGAATTCTTCAAACAGGGCTATTCTCCTCCTGGTTAAAATAAAAACTTTATGATATTGAAATAGCTGGAATTAAGGAGGGGAAAATGCTCTGCATTTTCTTTTAGAAGTTCCTGCCCCAGCAAATTAATATCTGCCTATTATTTCTGCCTAAATCTTGCCACATTTATTAGTAACAAAATCACTGTGTGACCCTCTTTAGGCCAAGTTCAGAAAAGAAAAGCATTTACTAAAAGGGTATTAATTTTTATCATAGCATCTGTGATCTTTGGGTGGGGAAAGGAAACACCATAAAAAAACTAAGTCTGTATATACAAACTATCAGTCAGATTTTAACACTTATGCAGAATAATGCAAAGCTTTATTTCTTTTTGATGTTAGCAGGTTGTTTTTTTTGTTGCATTCCATTTTTCAATATGTAAAATGACAAAATGCAAAAACAAAAAAGACGAAAATGTGCTTGTTAGGGCTGGCCTAGATTTTTGAAACACGCACAAAAATAAAACCCACTCATAAGATCTGATTTTAATATGTAATAGAAGAATCTGGCAAACATTAGCCAGAATAAGTCTAGCCAGCGAACACAGACTAACATACTAGTCTGCTGCTGCAAAGCAAAATGGAAATTGGATCTTGTTCTTCCAACATGCAAGAGCAGCATCTTCCACCTGAAGAGCACCGAAGGAACGTGGTGCTCAGTGCTTCCACCAACACCTACTCCTCTGACTTGCAAATGGAGCCCCCTCAGTCATCCCATCTCCAATCTCGCCTTTGCCAAAAGATAGGGGTAGTAAAAAGAAGTCAACAGTAAAAGCATGCCTCTTCCCCAAAGCTACATCCACACCCTCTGCAGCGTTGGCCACTCTGATCTTGGCAAGCAAGACCCAGCGAGAACCAAGCAGCAGCACGATGCTCCTTCCACCAATTTACTTTGTGCTCAAAATCTACTCCAAGTAGTGCAGCTTTGAAGCGGTACCCAGAGAAAGAGTCAGACACAAAAGTACCTCCAGGGAGAAGGAACAAAAAAAAAAGATGATCAAGTGAAAAAAAGGCAATGGGAGAGCTGGAGTCAGCACAGCTAAAGACTCCAGTGAGGAAGGAGGTGGAGGACAACTACAAAGCGCTTAATTATAAACCCAAAAATGTTAGAAAACCAATCTCACGCTAACAATTTGCGTATTTTGGGATTACCTACGGATGAGGAAGGTTCAGCTTAATCAGCTATCTGTGCAAATGGATCCCCAATGTGCCAGAGCAGAACTCAATGGACAATCCCATTAGAGTGGAAAGAACACGTGAAATGCCCTTGAGAAACGTGGCTAATGCCACAAACACTGAGGAAACAACCGTTAATAAATTCTTCCATTTTCAGGCTTAGGAGGCAAAGGGCAAATGTTGAAAGAAACAGAAGATGGGAAGGGCACGGCTATGCTTTATAAAAAGTCCATTTCATGTGTCACATGTTCCTGAGGCAGATCTGACTCCTCGGATTACAAACATCATTTTTAACCCTCTAAAATAAGCCTCCCAAGAGGGAAACAATTACATCTCTTCTTCAAGATGTCTCTCCCTCTTCCAGGATTGGAGACAACAGAAGAAAAGTCTCTATAAATAGAGAGAATAAAGAGTCTATAAAAAGAAAAATATTGCAAAAAGTCTCTATAAAAAAGTGTGCAAAATGTATGCATTCAGGTATCAGAGGCACTCTGTAAAACTCCTGTTTGGGCATTCTCTTTTTTTATCAACACCATCTCACAGGACAAAAGCTGCTCTGACATCTGACCGTGGCATGCCAGAGACTTACTTGGCCTCTTTCTGTCTTGTATTTACCCAGAAAACTTACCATGGACCACCATGTATGGAGAAAGTTGCTATTAGAAATAATTTTGGGGTAGACAGCCTCCCAGAACCAGGTTACACACTGAGTCAGACATGAGCTTGACAACTGATGGAAGACTGTATCTTAACCTGCCACCCCTTAGCTACAAGCCCATGTTGGGCACTGCTGGGATGCTGGGTCAGGAGAAGGTCCATGTGGTTAGATGAGACCTGAAGAGCTCAGCACTGCTGCCATCACCAGCCAGAAACAGCCACCCAGACTTCAAAGACCCATCAACGATACCGTGGGGCCCGATCCTACCAAATCTTAACCATTCTTACCACTTGGAACATATTCATCACCATGGGCACAAGGACTCCAGAGCAACCCCGCCATCCCCCAAGGACCAAGCCTGGCTTCAGCGCCAACCCCACAGACCAGCTCCTCTCCTACCTGGTTTGCTCCAAGCGCTCTCGCAGCGTGCGCTTACATTTTATTCTCTCTCTCTCTCCCTGAAGCTTTGGCAACTGAAATCTATTATGATGTCAAAAGGTAGCTGACAACATAAAACGTATCCCGCTGAGTTGATGCCACACGCTGCTAAATTTACAACAACATAAGTATCATAAAAATTATAAGAACTGCAAATTAACCACTAATTTTTTAGCTCAGTGACATAAATAACAGTAAAGATCTGGAAAACTTCCAAACATCTTTACAACTGTTTAATTTGTCAAAATCTATCAAGTGTATTTCAACCACAAACCTGTCCTCTGCAGTGCATTAGTTTTCACGTACTTACTCTGGCACCAAAGGCAACAAAAACAAAGCTTACCTAATTACTCTATTCTGATGCACCTTTCCAGTCACACGTTTATTTCTGCTTTTCTTCCTCTTTACTTCTTTGTTGACACTAACAGTCAGCAATTTTGTTTTTGCCGAAAAAACATTTTAAAAAAAATGTTTTAAAAACATTCACGCTAAAAAAAAGAAACAAAAAAAATCACTACTGCTTTCCATTCCTCGTTCTGCCCGGGATACTCAGGAGGGCACATTGCTTTGTTTGCCGATTTGACCGGTTTTCCACTCACGTGCTGCGCGCACCTCGCGACGCTTGCGTCAGCAAACCCTTTTATTTACTCCTTTATTTGTGTACCGTGCTCTGCAAATGCAAAGCCACTTTCCCAGCAGCTGCAAGAGAGCAGGCAAAGATAAAAATATAATAAATTTAAAGTTTCTATGGCTTTTCCTGGAAGGGGGGGAATAAGTTAATTTTTATATAGCTATTTATTTTGTATGGTTAAATATCAATTATTGTCTTTTCTAAGACATAGGTTTACCAAAAAGAGTGCATTTCTTTCACAACCATTACAAGATTAACTACATTTGAAATCCAAATGTGTTGAATTTATGATTCACAAAGTTAGGGTCTTTCTGAAAAATAATACAAAATGTTTCTGTTATTTGGCTCTTCAGGGGCTGCGAAGCTTCCTAAGCCCCCAGTGCTCAGGTTGCTATGAGAGCTTTGGCCACTGCATCAACACAACAGTGAAGGATCTGCCAGAACTGGCCCCAGCACCAACCAATGCAGGCAACACTGGTTTGCCTTTTGCAGAAAGAACTAGTCAAGATGTTTTCTTGTTATATTTGTTGCCCTCTCTGTGGGTTCACACCAAAAAAATTCATACACATTCCAACTGCTGTGAGGCAGTTATGTGCATTAAAAGAAATAATTTAAAAATCAGGTAGACACTGAGAACTGACAAGACTTTTCTGCCCTTTGTTTTTAAAAAAGCTTTTGTTTTTAAAATCCAGATATACAAAGAATTCTTAAATTAATTTTGCCCACTGTGTTGTTTGCAAGAGCTATACACTTAAATGGCCACAAGTCGTTCAGTGACACCCAGAGGTACCGTGCAAGCTCCTTGGAATGGTGTAAACAATTTGAAGTTCTTTGATTAAATCTAACATAATTGCACATAAGTGGAAGGAAAGAAAAAAAAAAGAAATCACAGCAAGTTGGCTTCGCATGTTGTATTGCATAAATCAGAAACAATTCCCACAAAAATCTATCCTTTCCAGACTATTTTATCTAAGCAACATATAGCTGTTACAACAATTTTTGAGTTATTTTGATTCTCGTTGTGGTATAATGAGTAATGAAGAAAGCACGTTTTTTATTCTGGTTTGCACTGATGAGTTGTGTTTCTTCTTTGACTAAACCCTCGGTGACTCAGTTCTGCCACTTCACAATGACTTCTCATGTTTCCCTCTACACAGAAAAAAAAATAAGTCTTCAACTATCCCGTTCCCAGCTCATGACAAAGGGAAGACCTTGAGAGCTCCTATAATCCATGCTGCTCAGTGCAGAGTAAGACCTTACACCAAGGTGTAATGCCTTACTTAGAGCCCAGATCCAGCAGACAGACACCAGCACCACAAAACACTGCCTGGAGACAAAAGAGCCCCAAAACTGAGTTTTCTACAGCAAAAAAGAGAGCTTCAACATGAACTTGAGGAACATGCAGAAGATGGGCTTGGCCAGGGTGAGTTCCCTCAAAACTCAAAAGCTGAACAACACTCTTCTGCAACCATTTTTCTCTGACGTTCCCAGGAAGGGCAACCACAAAAACTGCTTCTTGCACAGAAAAGAGAACGGGCCCTTTCTGTGCTCTGCACCAGACTTTCAGACTTAAGTTTCTCTTTCCAGTAACGTGTGATGCGAAGGCTCTGTGCTCCGTGGGGCCTAATATTTTCAGTCCTGAAGACTTAATTACAATCTACTCTAATTGGCACATGGTACTAAAGTATAAATATTAATAACAGTAACAACAACAATGAAAAAAACCACAAACAAACCCCTGATTGAGATGGCAAGCTGAAGACCAAATCAAATCAACAGTAATATTTCTTCTTAATCACAGCAGCTACTCCACCCTTCTTATTGATCTTTCTCCTTTTTTTTTTTTTTTGCTTTATTTCACTATAATCTCCTGAATCTTGATTGAATTACTTCAAAACAACTGCACACCTAGCCATGATAAGTCATGCTTTGGTTTAAAAACCCCTTCTCATGGTAGCAGCTGCACAGTGAATCGTATGATGTTGAGACCAACCTTTTCTTTCTCAGCTTCTCTCTCCTCCCAGTGCTCATCCCTGAATCCACAAACTGAACAATCCAATGGATTGGTGGGCAGTCAAAATTTGCTCTGTCTAGTAAAGAGGTAACCATGCTAGATCTGACCTTCTCCCAGTCACGATCATTTATGCACGTGTAGGTTTAAAGGATCTTCACTTAACTGTCTAACTGTAATCTGAAATCCAGTAAGAACACCAAACTTCTTTAGACATATCTGTTGATCAAATATTTTACTCCAATCTTCTCTACAGCATCATTATGGTACTTGCACGTGTTCACCCCAAGCATAAATCTTCAGCACATCCTACCTGCCTCTGCAGCAGCCTTCCTGGAAACAGCTTTATTGTGTTCTAGTAAACTTCACTCGTGTTATTTATTCTCCTCTAAAAGAGAAGTTACACTTCACTGTATTCGTTCCTAGCAAAGACAAGTTTCTGCCTATCAAAAGACGAGTTTACTGCAAGGACTCTTGTAATAATACTGACAATGGGTAGAAATTACACATTTTATAAGGGAGAAGACAAAGCACTTCATGTTTTACCATAGTTGTGCTGATATCACAGTTTCACCAAACTGTGCTTTCATGCAAAATTATAGCCTTCCCTCCCGAGTGACCTAACCTGCAACTATTTAGGATAGATACAATGGGACATACTGTCAACTACAAATCAAGAGATGCACAGGCTTCAATGAAGATTTTGCAATTGGCTTCCAAAGACTTGCAAAGTGATGATGTGACCCCATATTTTCAGTAAAGGGCTAAAACAAGCTATTGAAAGAAAACAAAACAGGCTAGGAAAAAAAAGTTCTCCCTAAATAGAATTTTAAAAAACTTGTGAAAATACAAAACAGTTTTCAGGTTACGAGCTGAAAAGGATCTCACATTTTGCTAAACAGACAGTAATTACAAATATTACTGAACAAAGGAAAAGGAAACCGAAACACGCCAAGAAAGATAATCAAGTAAGAGATGTGCTTATAGGATGCAAGTCCAACTGATTAAAGATCTTCAGAAAGCAGGATATCCCACCGAGAGCCGTTAATCCTTATCTGGATCCTTACACACCCACACTCCTGCCAACATCAGTTCTGGGCATCAAGAATCTGGCCTATCCTTCCTTATTACTTCTGTCCCTTTCTTTTGCCTATGCCCACTGCTGCTGCTCATTGCAGCCCGTTAAATGTATGCTACACAACCTTCATTTAGCCTATGTTCAAGCAAGAGGGAAGCTGCAAGCAGTAGTTTTTTTTTTCTTTACTTTTTTCCCCACGTAGAACAAAGCAAGGGAACAGATCCCAGGCTGAGTGGCTTTGCAGGAGCAGTAGGTCCCTAAACTGGGCGAGATATATAAATGATACAACATGACTCACGACCGTCGTCTAGCAGGTAACGGCAAACAAACAGCAGCAGCTAGTTAATGATGATCTGCAATAATGTCGGGGAGACTTGTTACCACGTAAGTAACCTGTCACACTGGGGATACAAATTGTCTCTGATTTGATAGCACCTACTGTGGAGAGGAGCGTTATCAATGTGCTAGCTTGCTCAGATAAATGGAGTACTATTTCCCTGTGCTGCTGCTGTCACTTTCTCCGGTCCATCAGCCCCTTCCTTAAACCTATTGCTATTTTTATTACACTCCTTAAAATATGAAGCAGGAGACTCCTTTTCCTGAAACACACCAGCTAGATAGATGACGCCTTTTAAATAATATTCTTTTCTTGCTGGCCCTGATCCTTACAATGTTGTTGCTTACTTTGGAGGGGGAAACAAAATAAAAGTGGCAAGCCATATCTCTCCATTCCAAAGGGAGTGGTTTCCCAAGAAAAGCATAGTTTTGTTCCCTTGCTATTTCCTTTCGGCACTGCAGACAAGCAGGCAGCAGACCCGCTACTAAAACTGACCCCAGCAGCTGGGAAACAGCACTCATATATACAGAAAATACCTGCTGCAGTTTGAGGGCAGCAGGTGGCAATTTGGGGAGGGGGGGAATGATCCGGATTGTTAATGAGACATCGCTTATAAATTCTGGATTTGGTAGGAGAAAAGGAAAATCATCGGGAAACAGACTTTTTAAAGTCTAAAATTAGGTGAGATGCTATTGAAAAGGAAAATAACTTCCAGCTTTATTTTAAGCACTGGAATTGTGCTTCCTGCTCCCATTGCTGCAGTTGTGCTGGAAAGGAAGTTGCCCGCCAGTAACGGACAAAATACAGAAAACCTTGTGAATTCAAAAATATTCTCCCCACACTTCTGTAAAATAAAATCCAGAGGCTGGTAGAGCACACTGGTTTCACTGTAGAAGATACAATGCCAAAGAGGAGGGGGAAAAAAGCACTTACTAATACAATAGGTCATTGTACTCCGAGATCTACCACATATGGTATTCCAAGGGCTCTCAAACTTAAACTTGGAAAGTCTAAGACACTGGAGCCATGATATATAAAGTAAGACCCAAGTTCCAAATATTTGATTTAGCAAAGTAAATATGGTTGTTTTTATTGGGTGCAACAAGCATTTTTCACAGAGTGGAGAATTATGGTAAACATCTGCTAATCACACTCACAAAAGAGGTCATTGTGTTTAAACCCAAGGTCATATTAATAGCTATATTTAATTAATAAAGCCCAACAGTAATATTACCCAAGTTTCCAACAACGTCTGCTTCCTGACACTCAAGGACCTATTCATTAATGGACCACTTATATTGGTTTTTCTTGATATTGCTGCTAAATTCTTACAAAGCTTTTAGGCCATACAACAGAAGTCTGACTTAGAAGTAAACTGCATCATGTTATGCTATATGTCTCTGGGGTATTATACCATGTGGACGTAGTTTGCGAACACATGCGCTAACAAAAATACTGGAATATGTGATATTCCATCAAGGTGGTCTTGGCACTTCCAGGTTTCCATGTCCTCTCCTGTGCAATGGGATAGGTAAGAGCATCCCATCTGCTTCTGAACTAGGAGATAACGTTCTTTGTTGAGTCATACATTGCCTAGATATAAATTAGAGCTGCACCTGCATTTCAGGAGAGCTTTTTTGCTTGGAAAGAAAGTAAGAAAAATCCTAGCTTTTCAAGAAATGTTGGATCTCCTTCGTACTCCCTACCCACCCCCAGTCACATCTGGAAGGGCAATTTCTCAATGTGTTTACAAGTTGCACAGCCCTGGTAAATTATTGCCCAAAGTGAACCGAGCATTTTGATAGTTCCAGTTAATTTTGTGCGTTAAGAAACATACTGTTGAAATTTTGTTGATCTCAAACAGGAAAATGAGCCTGGTTTTCGCTTACTCAGGTGTTAAACAGCACAGCTTTTTTCAAATCTCAGGTGGTGTCCTGGATGAAACTGATACAAATGAGAAATGAATCAGATCTTAGGCATTCTAATGTTCGATTGTTTAACCTGAAGGAAATGGAGATCTATTGAAAAGTAGGTTTTCTTGCACACCCAGACTTCCTCATGTAACTGCAGTCATTGATGTTTATAGATTTTTTTTTGTGTGTGTGAAAGATAAATCTAGCTTGTTGCATGAAAAATCCTCGAATGCACTGATGTTTATTCACTGAATTTCCATATCCTTTACACTTGGAGTTATTTTCTCTTTTCCACAATGTATATGAAAACCATGACATTTTATATATTCTACACAAGTTCCTCACACCATACTGCACTATCTCCATGTTATTATATATATTGCAGTAATGCCATCTCCAATTCATTACAGAACACTAAACACTTTTATGTACCAGATGTCCTAGCTTTGGTAGGACCGAGTTATTTTCTGCCCAGCAAGTTCTGAAGGCAAAAATAGTTGTTCCTGTTTCTTTGTGTACAGCCAGGCCATCTCACCTACTTGTGTCAGACTTCCACCCCAGTAGACATAGGTGCTTCGTCTTACCCTATTTTTAGACAGTTTGCCACAGAAGACATCTGTGGAAACCTGTGTTATATACAAACCCCTAACACTGGCCAGCGAGTCCTGGCATAAAGAAATTTGGACACGAGAGGAAGCGCTGATAACTCAGGTCTCTGGTGGCTCTCTTATCTTTTACGGCTTCATGACAACCCAGGTGGATTCTCTCAACATCTCCTGCCCTTAAATCTACAGCCTAAACATTTTCCAGAAGCCTGGATTCATTCATGTACAATATGACCTTGGCACAGGAGCAACAAGAGCAGCAAAAAACTATCCTGTCCTCAGCTTAGTGCGTGTTGTGGGCCTGCAGCCCCAAGAAACCTCTTGTCCAAGCAGAGAGATAGTCAGAAGCTTCTCGAGTGAGCTCTGTGCAATGCTCCTCAGCACCTTCCTGTTATCCTGGGGACACACGGAAACCTTCCAACAAGTAAAAATGAATCAGAGGTATCTCAGGAGAGGTCCTTGACATAGGGAGCTAAGAGGGAGAGCGGCTGAAGGAGGACAGAGCAGGGGGAGGAGAGGAGTACTAGGAAGGAGACATTATCTTTTACCCTCCTCTGCAAATACACAGGGGGACAGCAGCAGTGGACACACCAAGTTCAGACTTTAAGAGTCAGAGGAAGGACCACACCAAGCTGCACTAGATTTAAGGTTACATTCCTCACACAGGTAGAGCAGACAGGCAAAACAGCAGGTGAGTTTACACATAAATTCACGGCTTTGGGTAGTAAGTTGTAAGAGTGTAAGTAAGTCACGGGTAACAAATCTTAGGCTAAAGTAATTCATTAGCCATTTTGGCATCACACATGAAATGCATCACTTTGATCTAACGTATTTCAGTGCACTCTGCTATCATCTGCACTGACTGTGCTTTGTTGAGTTCAAGGGCTTTTTAATCCATATCAGAAAGTGACGCTTCTGCACCAATGCTCTAATTTAGGCATTATAATTAACAGCCTTACTGCTAATCAGATCTCATCATACCTCCCCTAAGGCCCCAAATGTGGCAGACAATAGAAGAAAGGACCAAAGGTGCCTCAAGACAGCATCTAAATCTGTATCTACAGTTTTGTGTGTTCAAACCCATGCATTCGTATGTGTGAAATTGGTGGGAAACATCATCTTGTGGTTGAAATAGATGGAGAAAAACTAGAAGGCTTGATGTTTGCTTCCACCCCACCATCTCTCTGGGCAAATTACCAGGACTTGATTTTGAAAACTGGGAATAGTCAGCAACCTATGGAAAAATGCATGTAACTCTATTCCGTGTAGCCAACTTACTAAATCCTGTGCCTCTTACAGCTGGCCCCTGACCTCTGGTTCAACACAGTGTTCCACTGCAGAGATGGGGAAGGTAAGCTCTGGCTCCGAGCACCACTGCATGGCCCTGTGTATTCACCTGCAAAGTCAAGGTGCTTGGATCAAAAAGCATGGAACTGCATAACCCTGCTCATTCACACTGCACACGAAGGCAGATGTCATACCCACAGACAAGCAGGAGAACACCAACATATCACTCTGAGGGACATCAGCATGCCTAAGAACGGGAAAAAAAGCTAGGAACTATTTCTACCAGGGGGCAAGTGGGCCTTGAGCACATGCCTCAGCTTCTCCCCAGCAGTCACACTGCCTTTGCCAAGCTCCCATCCTTTGGTCAGCAGCTGCTGGGTACAAGGGACGGCACGTCCAGCCCGAGGCAGCTGAGCCCACACAATGAACATTCAACATTGGTGCAATCGCTGCATCGCCAAACCTCAGCATTCATCATTTTGTCATACCATTTAACCCAAACTAAGTTACCCTGAAATTTTTGGTCCAGGCTCCCTGGCTGCTGGTTGTCCAAGCCCTGCATGCCCACTGAAGAATTATTCAGTTGAGACATTCAATTTAGCAAAGGGTTTGGTCCTTTGTCATCTCTGTACTCATTCAGTTGAGCCCAAAGTTCACACTTACTCTTGGCTTGGAAAGCACGTCCCTTGGTTAATACAGGAACAGTCATACAAGAGGCTTTCAAAGTAGATGAGTTCACAAATCACGGTCAGCATGCTCCTGCCCATGGTTACAGAAGGATTACCAAGGTTTTTCCAACTGTTGGCTCATCCCAGACCTCCATTTTCTTCATGCCTGTGGTCAGACCAAAGCTAGTGGTGAAGGCAGCACGCAAGCTTGCCAGCAGCTGAAGGTTTGCCACCAGCTCCTTGGAAAATGCATAACCATCAGCGCAGGGAGCTGGGCAGGGGCTGCTCCGTCACCTCAGACTCCACACACCACCTGGGGACACCACACCACTTCCCAGTGGCACAAAGTATGTCCACAGCAGCCTTGCTGTCACCCCATCCAAACACAGCTGGAGAGCACAGGGAGCAGGCTCAGTCCCAGAACATGCCCTTCCCTCACCCTACCCTTGAAATAGCAGCTGGGTCACAGCCAGCCCTGATCCTGACCTGCACGAGCTGTATCAACACCAGCAGAAACAGAGCCCTCTGTACAGGGCTCCTCAGCCCACACCAGCACCAGCATGGAAGCCATCAGATCTGAAATAAGACCAAAAACATCCTTCCTGAGGATTTCCACATAGAAATGCTATTTCCAAACAAGTGGGTCAATTTTCCATGCCAGCCTGCAGTCTCAAACCTGGACAGAGCATCACTCCCCTCAAAGAAGTTTCTACATTTCTACATTTGCTGCATCTTCAGCTTCCCAAAACCAGAGGTAAAACTAGTCCAAGAAAACCGAAAGGACAGTCAGGAAAATGCACCATGCTCACACTGTAACATCTCTGAAAGAGGTATCCCTGTACAGGGATCCTGAGCAGAGACCTTTCCAGGCTGAAGGAGTTGATTCCCCATGCCAGTTTGTATTTTCTATGTAAATTCATGCAGCTGCCTTGAAAGGAGCCGCAGGTTTCTGTTCAACCAAACTTTCTTAGTGGATTGAGAGCAAAACGTACAAAACTTGCTGCTTAAGAATTAAATGCATGTATTTTTATTGCAGCATGAACACTGAACAAGAGCTCATAGAGCCAGGGGAAGTGTTTATAAACATAACACTTATCCTTGCACTATATATGTATTTTGCTTTAATAAAAACAGAATCTGATCATTCGGTATCAAACATCACAGCACAAAATTTGTATGTTTTTCTCAAGACAGAAATTCTAACTCATTTTCCATGCTGTACCCTAAAGCTCCTGTTCACTACAAACAAGACATTGTTTTCTCCATTTTTCTTTTTAAACAGTACAGAAAGAAAAAATAGTAAAGGGTGTCACTACAAACACACCAACACGTACCATAAAAATGAAAACAAATCTGATTAACTCAGCTTAACTAAAGCTTCCAAGTTCCTTATCAGTACCTGAGACGTATCTGGAAGGGAGCTTTCCCACCCCAAAAGGAAGTGCCAGGGGTGTTCCCCACTCCCAAGGGTAGGCAAGGTTGGGTGGTTTGTCCTGTTGTGATTTAAATACGATGTGATCCTTATTCAGTGCTATAAAGTCTGCTCTGAGCATGCCAGTGCATGTCAGCTTTCCCTTCACTCTGTAAGACAACATCCGCCTCCATGCAGAGTTCAAAAATATTTGATGATTTAAGCCAGCTTGCTACACTGAGGTTAGAACACAAAGCAGACTGCAGTGCTCAATACCAGAATCAGCATTTTCCCCACCACCACTTGTGAATACATACATTTAGATCAAATAGGCTTTTGGCATCGTTTTTACATGCCGACATCCAAGCCTACTGGTACTAGAAATCCTCTCTTCAGTATCATCATCTGAGGATAAAGACATGAGGCTTCCCATTCTCCAAGGACTGCCAGTCTCCTTAAACATAAATCTGCTATTGTGCAAAAGGCACAATCTCTACGGATTTCTATCGCAAAAAGAACAAGGAAAATAGCCCAATAACCGAGAAAATGGAGCAGTTTCACAGATTGGCGTGTTAAAGTAATATAAAGCAATTATGTGGTTGGGTGAAGGTAAGGAAGGGAGCAAAGACAGGAAAAGTTAAGGGGGTTTGGAACTGAAGAGAAAGTCTAATTTGGGACTACAGCTGCATCCTCAGAAATTGCAGACTGAAGAGGGCTGCTTGGGGCACAACAGCCACCAACGTGATGGGCAAAACCCCACTGCGCTCCCCATCAACCTCCACTTATCAAAGGTACAGAAACATCCAGCAACGTTTCTCACCAGCACCAACTGCACCAAGGGGGCGGGAAAGAAAGCACTGCATTTTTTTGAGAAGCACCACAAGCTCGATTCTGACAATGGCCAAAGCCGTGACAAAACCTCACATGTTTTTCTCAACAATTAAGCAATTCAGAGTATATTCAATTCACACTTTTTTTCCCCCACAACCGAGCATGTAATTTTGTCTTGTTAAACAGGCACCGAGCAGCACTATCCCACAGGTATAATTTCATTATTTCTCTAAATGCCACGTGCAGGGCAGCAGCACACCCAGCATGTGTGAGGTAGTGGGTGGTCGTATTTCCAGCGCTGTAATATCTAAACCACAATAAGGTGGCTGGTTAAATACAAAGTCCCAAATTAAGTCTGCTTTTAGAACCTCAGAGGGTTTACATTTTCCAAGATGATGTGGCCAGGAGCCCCTGCTACCCGACCTGATACAAAGCTGCTAGGCACCTGGTGCCACGCTTTGGGGACACATCACATTGATCAACTGCTCAGCTGTGAGCTATCAGCTCATGGCAGGCACTTTGTACTTAAGAAAGTGATGAGAATCATTAAGGCAGAATTAAAGTGGGGATGCAGAGAATGCGGTTGGTTAATCATATTAGCAAATATCCTCGCTGTTTCCTAAGAGGGGTTGGGAAACCATCCAGGGGGAATGTACTGCCTAGGGCCCCAACTTCACTGAGAAAGGCAAAATGGCAGGGAATACCAGACTAAAAAAACTGCTGCTTCTGGAGGCTGGGGCATCGGCCAGGGAATGGGCAAGGCTGGAGGGAGAGGGGTTCACGCTCAGAGCGGGTCTGCAGACATGTGGCAACAGGGAAATCAGATTAACCAACTTTAAGGTAATGCTGATGTATGAAATCACTCTTGCCCCTTTCTTCAGTTGCACATAAAGATTAATGAGCAATCTGGATAGTGAAGGGGGGGACACAGCAAAGAAGCACTGAAACTTCAGAAAAATTAATGTCACAGTATTATCCCTGATGAAGTTAACAGATTTACACAATTATTACTCAGAACAGGATTTATCCCAATGCACTGGATACATAATCACCAAAAAAAACGTGTGCTTTCCCAGGATTAACCAAAGAGTGCAATTCTCTCCCCTTTTTTTCACTATGACTGTGCACAAGCAAACCTTCTTGCAGAAATTACTCGCATTTTAAACGTTATTGCTAATCTGTGGTACAGCGTGTGCTTCCTTAGCAGAGTCATTAAAACACACACGGGTCAGGATGCTGAGGCTGCACTCATGATTCCTTATGGTTACAATATTAGTAAAGTATTTACTAAATTGACTACCACCTACTTTAAGTTAAATTTGCTGACAGATAAACTGAGCATAACCTCTGGCATTTTCAGATGTTTTCTTATGGATAGATATATTTTGCATGTTTTTGCGTGCTAGGCCCTTTCCAAAATGCTGATCTGATCTCTGATATCAAGGCTTACTCACCCCCTTGAAGGTACAAAAGAAAGGTAGCAGTAGTTTGCATGTGGGTGAGTGAGACTTTAACATACAGAAAGCACAAAACTTACTCTTTTTAGCTTATTTTGGATTCAAAAGCTGTAAAAGAACACTAAAAATTCTGTACTATTTTTTGCATTGGTTGAAAAACTCAACTGAGGAGAGATTTAAAAAGAGAGATATAAAAAGAATATTATTTGCATAGTCATAAATCATTATAAAACAATTATTCTGTAGCAAAAAAGCACTCATTTCACAAGGGCAATCCAGCTTCAAGAAAGTGCACTATCTGTTAGCATCCTATTCTCAAAACAGACATCTCTGGACAGATTTGTTACAGTTTTGTAGATGCTAATGTGTAAACAGATTGTAAAATTATTTTTGGGCCTATAATAGGATTTAATGTGCTTAAGAGATAGTCTTATACCTCTTTAACAAAGAGGCTTACAATATGGTAAGAATGTATCACAAAAAAATATAATGCTTTTAACAGATAAATCCTCTTGGCAAAGGCTGTAATCTTTCAAACTTAATTGGTGAACTCATTAACGAACAACTGCCACTACAAGAAGAAAGACTATTGTCAGCGACTTATCGGGCAATGAGATAACAAACTTAATTATATTGTTTTCAGTGGATTTACATTTGCTTTCTTTAGGACACTAGATTTTTCTAAACATTATTTCCTCAGCTGTATACAATTCCCCCCCCCCCTTCATAAGAGAAAAGCAAACCTATTTACAATAAGCAAAGAGAAAAAACAACCCAAAAGCATCACAGCTTTGAACTAAGCACAACACAGTCCTAAAACTTCTGCCTTTATTATCTACTTGTAAAAAGTTATCAGCCTGTAAACTAGTTCATTTATGAGCCATGTTAATCATTTGTTCCCATTTGATCTGAGGTTTAGCAAACAGGGTTTCCTGGGACATAGGAGGATAATTTGCAGGTCCAGCTTGGCTCCAGAGGGGCCACCGACTAATTTGACACCGTAACATGACATTGATGGCAGGCACACACTAATGACCGAACTGCTAGATGCTCCTGTCAGCCTGTCGCTGCAGTGAAAAGCAAGTTTCTTCTCATTGCCAAAAAAAAAAAAGTGTGGAGTGGTCCTACTAATTATTCAGACATGCACTATAATGAGAATCTTAGTGATCCCTTCCAACATGCGAACCACTCACTAAAGCTCCCATTTGTCTGATACGGTGGCTGATTAGAATTTGTTTCTTGAATAGTAAAACCACAGCTTAAAATAAAGCAGAAAGGATAAACAGCCTTTTATTCTGCATAAAACTCAGAAAGTGGCCATTTTGGTTTCAAGCTGGGTTTTTTTGTCATTTATTTACACCAGAAGAATAGAAAATTGGATTAATTTTTAATAGCACTTCACAAACAACATATACATCTTCATGGAGTTTTACTGTCTGGATCAGTCAGGACATAAATTCTGTGGACAACGGGTGGCTCAGAAGGTATTTGCTCTCTCTTTGGAGAAATGACATTTTCTAGAACAGAAACTCGTGTCAATCAAATCACAGGTTAAAAAAAAAGTGTCTGCTCTTTCCAGATTATATTGTTAGAGCTGATTCCTCAATATGAACTTGGAAAGCTTACAAGGACTTAAGGTATCGCTGAATGATCTGGATGTAGAAACAGAAAAAAAAAAAGATTAAGAAAAGTTGAACAGTGCTTTCCAGAACTGACATTTATTCCTCACTTTAGGTCCTAATCCAGAATCGACTATGAAGTGTACTCTAGCTTCTACAGTAACTACATATGTAGATAATCTCTGTACTGCATTTACAATTCTGTAACTTCCAAAAGCCTCTGCAATAACACAGAATTGCAGACCACAAAGAAGTCAACGGACCTACCGGTGTATTTTGTATGTTAAATATACAGACTGAAAATATGTTACTACCCTGCAAAAGAGCCTGAATTTCTAAGGATAACACTTAGCTCTTTCTGAAAAGCAAACCCTTCTAAGAGCGTTTCAAGTGGGCCACCCAACGCCGAGCACACGCTACTGAGTCATTTAGAAAAATGTAATAAACTCGAAAGCGTTATACACAAAGGTGAAGGAGACACGCGCTCCACTACCACCCCAGGACAGTTTGAAAGCCATTACCGGTTAATAGCTCTCTAGTGGTCTACAGGAATTCAATCAGTGGTCTCCCCTCGTATGCTGTATCTGCGCTGGAAAAGCCACAACTATATTAAGAACACATTGGCAAGCGACGGCCGGGGGATCCCGCGGCACAGACCCCTTCCCATCCCCACCTCCTCCCCCTGCCTTCGCCCTCGTGGCTGCTCATCAGCCTGCCTACTCGCCCAGATAACTATCTGTATTTAGGAGGGGTTTCATTTACACAGAGTCTGGTGCCTACGGTTTTCACGTTGTTGTGGTTTGTCAGCCCTCGCTCACGGGGGGGAATCGCAAAGGGGCTGCTGTGCGGCATCAGAGAGCAGGTCATGTCCATCACGCTCAGAGCCAAGCACCCCAGGGTCCCCTCTGCCCAGCACCAAGGTCTCCTGTGCAAAGTGCTGCAGATCCCCCAGAAGCACATGCTACCTGTAGTAACCATGACGCAGCAGAGCACCGGGCACTTCACTGGCGGCCCCAGATATTCCAGAAATTAACGTTCAAATAACTTGCATCTCTTGCAGCACCACAAATCTATTGGAGTGGCACCATTTCCAAGATGAAAGCGAAAGTACATGTCTGGAGAGCCAAACTGATGTAAGGTAAATACTGGGTACACGCTGTTACATGTCATTTTGCAGTGCAACATGAAAAGGGCACATGAATCATTAGCGAGAGAACAACCCTGGCACCTACCCCAGAAATACCTCAGTCAGCACCCAGCAGGAAAGAAAAGATCAAAAAAAGAGATAAACAGGAGGCTCAGCACCCACAGCAAGATACACTTAAGAGTTCATCTCTTTGGAAAATAGAGGTACTGTCTCCAAGATACGGCACCGCTAACATTTTCCACATGGCTGGGGACGGATTGGTGAGTGGCCTTCTCCTAAACAGCATCTCTACGTGCCAGCTGTTGGAAAAACGAAGACATGATGCGTTTTGCACTCTGTTCTCGTAAACCCCCAGTATTAATGCAGACAGAGGAGGAGAAGAGAGTCATTGAGTTTATTTCGAACCAGATTACGCCACGTTCAGCCACGTTGTGTGGACACGCTGCAGTAGCCTCCTCGCCCAGCACGCTGGAGTGTGAAGAACAATCCTTTTATATCCACAGCATGACTTGGCCAACTTTAAAACACAACAACTAAAAACTCCAACGTCCTTCTGTCAGTTTAACTGCTAATTTGCAATGGATTCGGTTACACTTCCCGTTTAAGGCAAGTTCTCCCTGAGCTCTGGCTAAGAAATCTTGGGCAAGAGGAAGCAGCAACCACCAAAGAATTTTTATTTATTTATTTAAAAAAAAAAAAAAAAAGAAAGAAAGGAAAAAAATCTCACCCACAACTTCACACACAGATGCAGGAGTCTGCAGCTGGAGGACGGCAGCAGCCCCGCAACCTCGATGGGTCCCACTGCAGACAGTGGGTGTCTGCTCCAAAGCTAGCTGTGGTGAGGGTGCGAGGCCAGCACCGGTGGGCAAGTCCCCTCCTTTCCCTGCCATCTCTCTCTGGCTCTGAAGATGACTCGGAGGTGGGTGAGGCAAGAGGATGCCATTCCCTATGAGAGCACGAACAGAGGTGAGACTCGCCCTCTGTCAGGACGAGGAGCAGCTCTTGGGACAGATTCAGATCACAGATCTCCCTGACCTGGTGCTCTGGCAAGGTCTCCACACGAGTGGGCTGGATCACCACCACGTGGTTCCCTGGACTGCGGGCAGGGGCTCTCTATGGCCAGCTCACCCCACCAACCTGCCTTGATCCTCCTGAGGTCTCAAAGAAGGCAAAGCGAGGAGAATCTTACACATTATAACTGATCTGCAAAGTGAGCCACTAAATGAACTTTATGAAACATGTGGGAACAGACTGAGACCTGTTTAGGTCTTTAAAATTGGTGAAGTTGCATGGGTCAGTAAAAGCAATGTCAGGACCATAAATAACCAGGATTTAAGCAGGCACAGTTTGGGAAAGGTCCTCTCAGTCCCCATTAATTCTACCCCTCCAAATCTCTCTACTCACGCACAACTTCACTTTAAGGCACCCTTTGCCCCCTCTCCCCCACCTCCCTTTTCTGCTACAGCAAGACAAGACAAAGACTCGCATCACTCAGTTAACTGGTCCCTGTGGGTACCTCTCTGTGGCACATGCTCTCTGCACATTAAAGCACTAAAACAGCTTCACAAATTTATTTCTGTTATCAGAAATGCCATTTATCTAACTATCAGATAAGAAATAGTAACTAAAGTTTACTATTTTTCTTCCTTCATGTACTACAGTTGGTCACAGGGAAAAAGGGCTCCTTCCAGTGTGGCCTAGACTGGGCAAAAATCTAAGTATGAATTCACTGAAAAGACTTGCTTCAGGCTAGGCATAGATCACTAGGTAAAATAACCTAAGTAATGGTTTCACTGCGCTGATCCAAACAATCAGCAATCACTCAGAACCCTCTGCCTGCCCTTCCAGGCACCGACTGCCAGATCACAGCCTGGTGAAGGAGACAAAGTACAACTGCGAGATGGCAGCTTGATAAGAGAGCAGGAAGGTTTGCTTTATCTGAACCAGCAAGCTATGAAGAAGGGAACTGGTGATTACTGGTCCTCTGAAATCCCAGAGATACCCTGAAGAAAAAGGACTAAAGTGTATCTGTGTGTGTTAAGTGGCTAAGAGAAAGAGATATTGGTAAAAGAATCCTCTCATTGATGCCTCTTCAAAAGGCATCACCTCTTGCTGTGATGGTCACTGAAGGGACAGAGAAGCCTTTGCCATAACCCAAAGCAGATGCTGGCTGAGGTTAGCGAAGCTCCCACCTCCACCTACGAAAGTGTTTTATTTTAGAAGAGAAGGAGACAGGTTTGTGGTGATGCTGCCCTTGGGCTTCTGGGATTTTGTTTGTTTTTTTTAATAATTCAGCAAGTTATGCCTCCATGTAACATATGAAGGTGATTTGATGTGGTAATTACCTATTACATTTGACAAGGTAATTAATGTAGCAAAATACCACTGTACAATGTGCAAATTTAGTTTGCCATCATTAAAACATGTGCCTGCTTAGCAAACTGTTCTGCTCATAAAAAAAAAGGGGGGATGGAAAACTCATGGCTGTGCGTATTCTGTCATCTATAACACATATGGGCTGACCTTCAGCTTCAAATATGTGCTCCTGCCTCAGTAGACATTCTCTAGCAGGAGCAGACAACTCCAGAAACTAATAAAAGAAAATTAGCAACATCTTCCAGGAGCAATCCAGAACTTCGTAGAGATCTTTTACACCTCAGCTAAAAATGCACAAGACTTTGATGTCAATATTTGCTTACAGCTCAAGAATAAAACATCCTTGAGAACTGTTTTCCAAAATTCGCCTCCAATGTGCCATGTGTATCAATCTAGAATGAAGGGTTGTAGTGCTCTTGGAAAATGAAAACCAGTAGCATCACTGAGAAGATGCTCAAAAATTTTCAATCACTTTAAATGCTCTGATGATTTCGTCTCCAGATGAAGCCACCCGAGCATGCAATGACGTAAAGGAGAAGTTAAAGACCCATGTGCAAAGCTAAATACAAACTAACAGGAACAAAGTAATAGTGCCAAGTAAGTAAAACATTCCTAAGTACAGAACACATTCAGACCATGTGCTTGGGGCTATGGAAAATAAAAACACATTCTTGACTGAAGTGCCCAGAACCAAACCAGAAACCTTCAGTGGTTGTATCAAGACGTTCCCCGAGTTAGCAAGCAGCAGGATAACACCTGCTTCCAGTTTGGATTTCTACTACTTCTGTTTTCACATTAGAATGTCCTAAACAGTTTATGGTTTGAAATAATCCCGAATACAATGTAAATCTGTTTGCACAGAGAGACTAGCAAAGAACAGGAAAACAACACAAGGATCCACATACCAAACCCAAGTGATTTAGAAGCAAAGGATTCCAATCTGTAATGCCCTATTTAAGAATTTCCTATCTTTATTCTTATAACAAGAAAACCTAGACACTATTCTGAAATCATCTTCATTGCCAAAGGAACCGTTGGAAATGCAGTAAGGACCTGCTGGCTGAAGGGTTTTTTAAATAGCTCTGCCTCTGCACTAGAGGTATTTCCATTGTGGTAACCACTACACACACCAGAAACACTTAAATCCTCCCAAACAAAAATGAAGGCTTGCAAGATGAGTATCAAGGAGTATCAAAGCTAAACAAATCTCCTCCCACCCTTAATTCACAGAAATTTAGAGAAGTATTTTCAGAGGAAGAAGGCCCCCAAAGAAACCCTTAGGAGAACATTAACCTATTTCTTAACCAGATGCAACCAGCAGCTTCCTTACCCATTTCACAAGTGAGTGCTTGTTTAGGGCATCCTTGGACATAGCGGTGGGGCACCAGCAGAACTCATTACTGGGCTAGTGACACAAGCCCACCTCCCTGACCAACAAACCGATGGACAACACCATGGGTTTCATCAGCACGACCGAGCGACAGCTGGGGTTCCCCCCACACACACCTTCACATACCCTCCTCTTCCTTGCTCCCCACGAGGTTCCCAGGACCCCAGCGAGGTGCCTGCCAGGAGAAATGTGATCCCAGCTCCTTTCACACCCAAGCATGAAGTGGCAGACAGGAGAAAAACCCCTTTTCTTCAGGTTCTTCTGTTACTAATAGTTTTGATTTTATTATGTGGAGGTGAGAAACAAAACCTAACATTTGACTGAACTGGGGAAAGAAAGGAAAAGAGTGCTTTCTGGGAGGGATACACATTTGAGTGATTCAACAGGCTAGGGAGTCTTGGCTCTTGGTTGAGCAGAGCAGCTGCCAACCTCTCACTTGGACTGGGAAAGGCATTCAGGTGCAGCAGCACTGGATCCAGGAGCACAGTGAGATGAGTCAAAAGACCCTTTTGCACCTCACGCTCCTGCCATAAGAGAAACACCCAGTAACTGCAGGACACCTGTAGAACCACCATGCCAGTGAACCTGAGCTCCCCACAGCTCCCCAACACAAATGCACCAGTTACAGTAATCGCAAGCCCAAGCTGCTGCAGGTAATGCCAATAGTGACCTCTGTTACAGATGCACTTGCACTGCTGGTGCAAGAGCCGCAAGAACATCGTTGGATGCAAGGTCCAACATGGCTTGAAGAGGCAAATTGGAAAAGCTTCTAAACAAGATTTAGAAAAACTTAAAATACATTCTTGTATGAGAGCAAGAAAGAAAAGAACACTTCAGAGCAGCTGCAACTTTATCTAGAAGTTCATATACACCCACATAAATCTAAAACTTAACACTATTTTCTCAGATCAAATCCTGAAATCTTTTAATGCTCTCTCTCAAAACCTGCCTCGTATACACATGGAAGCAATACTACTAGTTCCACTCTCTCCTCTTAAATATTTTTACCCATTGCTTTAGACTGAAAAAAACCCCCCAGCACCACACTTGAATCTATCACCAACACTTTAAGGGTCATGTAGGACAATCCTGGAAAGTGACTGAGGAGTTCACAGAGGTCCACAACACTTTGTATTTTACAGAAAGAGCTTCTCTTACAAGGAATGGAGATGGAAACAAAAGTCATTCCTCGCATTTTTTCGTAAGGATAAAAATGCTTCACACGCATAATGAAGTTATACATGGAGAAATGTTGTTTTTTCAGTACTTTAATTATGCATCAGGTATTGCATTGTTTTGCTGTATGAAATGTTTGATATACAGAAAAGCTTTTCCTTTCAGAGGTGTAATTTCAGCCCCCGTTCAATTACATTCTTCCCAGCAGCAGCTAAAGAGAGTTTTGCTAAATCATTGCAAATGGTGTTTTCAGGCAGTGATAAAATTCAGTTTTGCACCTCTCCCCTTTGCTCCCCTCCTGAGCCTTAACTACGTTGTTTTCTTACAATTAATTATTCAGGTCGTTCCAGTAACAATATATTACTACTGGTGTACAGTCCCACGGACACGAGCTGAGTGGTGATACAATTCATCGCTGTTCTGTTCCACCTAGGACTCGCACCGCCTGGGAAAAGAAATTTTCCTTCAACTGAAAACTTGCTTAAACTTCACGATTCAGCACTTTAGTGTTATTTTTTTAGGACGTAACTAGCAATAAAAGATTGCTATAAATACGTTCTCCCTATATTCATGCACTGCGTAAATACACTTTAATGGTGATAATTGAAATTTGAATAGGATGCCAACACCTCAGGCAGACTGACGCGACATTTAATTTATACAATTAAACATGAGGGTGGGGAAGCACTAAACAAACAATGTTTGTTAGTTGTGTGCTTTACGTGAGACCTATTTTCTCAGTTTATCTGTCCTGGGTTTGGTTCGGCGGGTAACATCTCACGAAGAGGATAATTAGCCCCCGGTGGGGTCTGGCACCAGGGAAATGGAGAAAAGCACCCACACCACTGAGGTACAGGGACCCTGATGGGAACACCCAGACGGAGGGATCATCCCTTCATGGATTCACACAACGAACCCAAGAGCAAAAAACTATTGTAAACCGTGTGGGCTTTATCACCAGCCCAACAAGTGCAAGGTGGTGGTTTAATTCTCTCCATCTGATGGGCTCCAGACTGGACCCTGTACAAATCAATGTTTCTAAAGACTCAAAAGGAACATTCCTGCCAACACAAATAATGGAATTAAATGCAGAAGAAGCCAGGTATGTAACAAGTCACCTACACATAAAACATAACTTAATTGGGGAAGCAATCACAGAACTGTGCAAGTATTTTTTTCCTACTGCAATACAAACCAGCAAAGTGCAAAGTACAAAGCCAGGCCCTAACTCTCCTCTGTACATACCAGGGCAGAGAGGGAGACTTTACAGCCTGATGTTTTAAAGCTGAGCACAGATTCAGGTCCTCTCATCCCACTGGGAACATCCCCTCTTCAAACTATTTCTTGTAATCTGTTTAGTAATTGTGTTTCCGTTTGCACACTGATTCATCCAAGCACACCAAAGTATCCCTGCCCATGCTATAGATGCAGAACACATCTTTCATCCAACAGTGCCCAAGAGCACCTTAAATTATCAGAACTACAACTACTGCTAAAAGAAATGGCAAAAAAAAAAGAGCAAGAAATGAGAAAAGGAGTCAGTTTTCTACACTGCCACCAGTGAAATTCCACCACTGGTATACCAGTGTAGAAAACTTAGTCAAAGTAACAAAGAGGACACACACACACACGTGCACACCAGTGCAAATGCACATATTAGCAATATGGGCTATTTTTAATGCATATCAAAATCACTCAGTGAGGGGTTTTTCTCCTTCTGAATCCACACTACACAGCCCATCAGCATTACATCAACTTTGAATATAACCAGAATTACAAATCAGGTATCTCCCTGGGTAGTGCTGTGACTCTGGAAAAAGCAGGTGCTATTTCCAAGTACGCATATGGACAACCATTACAATATGAAATATGCACATGGTGATGGGCAAGGTGGAACGGGAGGTGAATACAATAACGTCGAGACAAAACACGGGCAGAGCTAACAAAACACAGTTTGTACCACAAATGAAATGAGTTGAACAAAATCTCTAGTTTGCTCGTATGGCACTGTTGAACAAAGCAGGCTTTAGAGGTGAAGAATGAAAACAGGCACGTGTCAACAATGCCAAAAGCAAAACTTGCACGACCTTTCCAGGAGAGGAGGATTTCAATGCAGGGTTCTTGCAGGACAAGCTATGATCTGCAGATTCAAAGAGACATGGCAGCCATACACACCAAGACTGCACTGTCTTCCAGGGTGACTTACTCTGGTTTACAATGACCTTCATGGGCATTAATATTTAACCACCTTACAAATTTGGTCCCACCAAATCACAACGCTCAACAGCAACCATGCTCATGGCAAGAAACACCTGTGCCTCACTGAGAGCACCCCTTCTTGAGGGTACCCAGCACCCATCACTCTGTATAGTAGGCTTGAGAACCACTTTTCAACGATCACAACAAAAAAAAGCATATAGCAGTTTCCATCCCTTTGAGGAGCCCTTGCTCATTCTCCAGAGCATGCTTCCACCTTGTTATTGAGAAAGTTAATAATGCAGCTGACATCATGGAAGAGGCATCATCAGTAAGATTCGTCAGTAGGCAATAATAAACTCAAATAAATTAAACAGAATGAAAATTGTTTCAGCTTTACCTATTATTTCACCACAAAGCACCCTTAATCCACTGTTTTAATTCTACCTCCAGTTGTGCCTTAAATATATATCCATAGCACATTTTTTTTTCCTCAGGATTATTTCTGTCTTTGCATCTTTCCCAGGAAATGAAGTCTCATCCTGCTTAATCCTCATCATAGAAATATGTTCAGTTTTATTACCAATAACTACACTCTAATCCTGTTTGGATAATTTATCAATGTTTCTGAGTTTCAAAAATATGAACAGGTATCATATTTTTTCACCATTAGCATTGTATTTAAAAGTAATTTTCTATTTGATTTTAAAAGCTTACTTAAACTGGAGATATTTTTTCTTTTTTCTCTCTTTGCCATAAACTACAGTGACTGTAACTGTAGGTTACCGTCACGTTACTATTTTAAAATATCAAGATAATAAAAGACAGTGTTTTAGCTTCAAACACACATGCTGCAGGACTGTGCCCGAGTTGCACCAACTTTCTTCAGCTACAACAGAGTTAAAAAGTTCACCATGAACACGGCACAACCGTGGCCTCTACCAAACTCAAGAGAAGTAGCATTAAGTTTATTAAACTGGAAGGTAACTGTTGACACACACTTGCTTTCAAGGGGTCCTTGGCAAGAAAGTGGCAGCAGTTACAACAAATTAACAGCATACAATAAAAACGCCATAAACATGCAGCATACATAATAAATCCAATCAAGTCTACAAGTTGCAAAGATAAAAATGACAAACGGCTACTGTCTCCGAAAATAAAAAATACCCATTCCTCAAACGCTGCTGTTCATCATCACAACAGATTTTTGCCCCTAAATCTAAGATACAAATTAAGTGATTTTAATATGAACAGCATTGTATATAATGTATTTACTTTCTCATTTCCCCCGTCCTTCCCCCCCTCCTCTTTTTTTCCAGCTTGCGAAACCAGGGAAACTCCTCCAGCGAAGCCTCCTTTGGCCTGATTTGCTTTTTAAGGATCTGTGCTGTATGCTCAGTGTTTAGACAGATGTTAGCTGAGTGATGTTCAGCAAAACACGACGAGTATCCCCGAACTGACACAACACAAATACCACAGGACTTGTGGCGACTGTTGCTCCATAATTTATTGGCTGACTGCATTAATTTCCTGCATCTGATCTGTTTCTAATTCGAGCTGCTGAGCTCGGGATCTGAAATTCGTAGCTGATACAAAAGGCAACTCAAAGTTTGAACAGTGAACACTGAATTTCATCTCAGAAGAAACGAGGCCATCCCAAAAGGGAGCAAACGGAGGTGAATTTGGGTCCGTTCAGCATCTGGATATCTTTACTGCCAGATTTAAGAGCCCTTCGTGCTGGTGAGTGGGAACTTGGCAAGGTGCAGTTTAAGCCTCAGTCTGCTGTACCTGTGTCAGTATTCCAAAAGGAGCTGCCTCAGTGAGAAGATTCACACAGGAGAGGGAGGATTAACAAGCTGACACACACGAATAATTTTTAAAAAACAAATATATAAAGTGCTTCCACTGCACAAACTCCTCCTTGTTAATCAAAGGGGGGGGGAACAAAGGACTTCCTTAAATATCACCTATACAGTAGGTGTAATAACATAAGTAAATTATAAAAATTAAGAGTCATTAAAGAGAGTAATTAAGAATAACTGTTTAGATAACAATGACTTTCTTGACAACCTCATAACAGACGTTCAACTTTTTAATCACTCTTTTGCAATAATTCGCATAACTTCAGAATAATTGCAGATTTTTAATTTTTATACATCCGAAAGAGCATAAAGTGAAACCCATAAATTACATGCGAACTCCAGCTGTTAAATGTTGGCATTTTGTCTTAAAAAAAAAAAAAAGTTCAAAATCTGTTTCCTTAAACCAAGGAAATGTGGAAAAAGGCCATCCTGCCAGTGGAAACATTCAACAGCAGAAAGCTCACGCTGCGGTTTCTTGCCGAGGCAGCAAACTTCTCTAAAAGGGAAGTTACTGCCAACTCAAATACTGTTTGCTTTCACACCCAAGAACAAACTGTGTGCATGGTGAAGGCTTCCTGAGGGCTCAATGCAGCTGGAGCATGCTGAATAAAGGTAACTAATGTCAAAGCTACTGTAAACTTGTTCTCATTTTTCTATCAGCAAGTTATCATCGATGGAAACAAGACTATTATTCTGCCATCCTTCCTTTGAAAAAGGAAAAAAAAAGAAGAGAGAGAGAGAGAAATGAACTTCTATTTACCCTCATTTTAATCCTCTGGTTTATTGTTCAGGGTATTTTCTTGTGGCTGTTTCAAAATGGCCAAGCCTGGGTGCTTGCTTGTAAAACTTTCCCCTGCCCTTTAAGAGGACAGGTCAAGCTCAACTTCATGAGCACAATAAAGGATGAATTTCCAGAGCTGAACACAATACGCAACAAGGTTCCTCTCCCCAAGCAGGAAATGCAAAGGGAGGGTTTCACCGCCACTTGACAAATTAAAGCCAGAAAGCTGTGCCAAAGCAAACATAATCACTGGGAGGGCTCAGCTCTAACGAAGATGACAGTTTGATGGGTGTCCTACCACGGCCGGCGACGGTCACGCTACTGTTACGCAAGACGGGCGCGCACTTACTCGCACGAGTACTTGTGCAGAGCTGGGAAACGACTGCTTCTCAGGGGCAAGTGCAGGTAGTGGCATCCCCATCTGGTCTGTCTGCTGCACGCAGTATTAGAAGTGCTATCGCTTTCAAAAACATGCATATGAGAGATTTCTCCTCCTCGAGAGCATGCCTGAAAGTTAAAAGCCTGAACTACTGCATTTACAGAAACGGGATTTTTCCCCTTGCTCATAAAAGAAACCTGAGAAAGTGTGGCTATTGTGACAGTGTAAGATAATAGCAGTTTCATCGACGATTCCACTTTGAAATCAATAGTTATATTATTTTGAAATACAATGAAGGAAGGAATTAAGATTCTTGTAACATCTAAGAAAAAACTAAACATTATCAAATCCTGCCTTCCCTCTTCTAGCCAGCTGGCATACCCAGAATCAAACACAGTTAATCATTTAAAGGAAGAATCCTTTTCAAAGCAGAAAATCACACTGTTTATTCCAGAACTCCTACTCAATACTATTTTTTTCTGTGTACTAGTGCCTAACACAACACACTGAAATGGCATAAGGCATAAATGCATCTTTATGAAAGAAACCATGAGCTCGAGCGAATGGACAAGTCTACTCAGGAGTCAACTCTTGTGCTTCAGCTGAGTGAAAGACGGGGCTGACGTGGAGTTACCACCACCCTGACCTCACCCACCCCAATGCGCACACACACAGCTGAGCAAAGTTTGCAGCTGTAATTTTGCCACAAAAAAAGGGTAAAAAAAAGTTGCAATACACAACATTAAGCATTAGTCCTCTGTGTATGGAAAGAAAAAGCTATTTTTCCCTTTCGAAGAAAAAGATAAAAATTTGTCAGCTCTTCTCTGATAACAGAGCAGCAAAATAAAGACGTTTCTCGCCAGGCCCCTGCAATGATTGATGCTGCCTCCTCTTTCTCCTCCATCACTCCCTACCTTGTCTGGTCGCTGGTGGAAAACCAGGCAGCCCCGGACACACAGGCGGATCTCACACCTTCTCAGGCCACAATCCTCCAGCGCCGGGCTGCTGCCAATGTCCTTGCAACCGATGGTAAACAGGCCACAAGGTTCAAGTTAACTGCAGAGCGTTACTACACTGAACATCTGGTCATGAATGAACGGATTGCCCACTAACTCTCAGCGTTGGGCAGCTGATGAAAAATTCAACATTTTCCTTGTTGGCACAGTTGTTTTGGAGAATTCTCTAGAGCTTCCTGAATTATATTAAGAAAATTTCACTGCAGCAATCTATATCTGTGAGAACAGCTGGTGTTGAAAGGGATCTGCTGCACTCGGTGTGCTGGGGGACCTCCTGTTGGATCACGCTACTCTTACTCCATTTGTCCTTGAAAACTTAGCTCCGCCACGAGGTCCTATGGACAGGACTGGTAAACTTACAAACAGAAGGCAAAAAAAAGTAAAATGTTAAATTAGGAAAGGCGGCTGGGTGAGAGGAAAAAGCTCTCTGGGTCAGCCAAAGACACTCAGCATCGCCGCTTGCTCTTGAGGCTCAGCTAAGCCAGGACAGGCTCTATTCTCTAAGACACAATGTTATGATTTCTCGCCTCTTTCTTCCCTCTCCCAGCATTGTTTCAGCTCACTAACAGAAATCTCCGTTCTGATAAACTCTGGGTCAAACTGCTGTAATGCCTCAATAAATTGTACAACAAAGCCTTCCCTCCTGCAAAGTCCCTCGGTGGACTGCAGCGTGCCAGTTGCGCAATGAACAGCAGCTCTACACCATGCACTGAACTCCTCTAAAACTAAAAATTGAGAAATCAACCAAGAAATGAGAAGGGGGAAAAAATAAATCCAAGCTAGAGCTCAAAAAAAAAAATGAGAAAGCAGTGTTCATTTCAGGACAAAAAAATTTTACTTTTAAATCTTAAAATATTTTAAAGAAATTAACTTCTTGATAGTGTGATAGTATAATAATAAAACATGTATATCTTTTTTTCTTAAGGAAGTGGTAAACTTAAGTCATGCTAAATTTAGGCTATTATCTATGCAGCATAAATTTCACTTCTGTGTATAAATGCTAACTTGCATATTTCTCCATGGTAACTAAACTATGATTAAAACAACAGTGAAACCAGCCTTTAAAGCCACCTGTTTAACTAGGAACAACCTAATTTACAAAAATACTTAAACTTAGAAATTTCATGGGAATCTAGATCACGTTTTTCCCAGTAGAAAGCTCACTTTTCCATGATCACATAATTTTAATATACTTGGCTTTGGTTGGTAATCATTCTTTTTTTTAAACTAGTGTAATTTTTTCATGCATTGTTCAGCCTAACACAAGTGGTATTTGAGATTATAAAGAATAAGTCTCTAATAACCCTTTCCAAAAAAGAAGTTATTTTGCTCCTTTGAAGGGATTAATTTACCTAGAAAGTATCTTCATGTTTTACAAAAGGAACAAATGAAAGAAATGAGAAAATCCCAAACTGAAATTCCCATTAGATATGGTAAGACACCTTCAAAACTCATTTTTCTGTTGCGATATCCTTGTAATTTACTAATGAAGAAATGGACTGTTTTTATGGGTCAAATTAAGGAAATAATTATTAATACAACCCAGAATAGTAAAAATGTAGGTACAAGCAATATTTTCTTATTCAATTATAAAGCATAAAAATAGATTTGAATATGAATCATTTTTAACCACAGAATTGAATTTAGTATTTAAATATCGAAAACCCCTTGAAGTAGAAATATAATCATAATAGGTTTGGTTTGGTGTGAAATACATGACTCATATATTCATGACACATATCTAAAAATGCCTCGTATTAAAACTTTATTATAATAAAAAAAAGATCACCATTTTTGTCTACTGGTTTTCACATGATGTAATACCTAAGGCCAAATCTCTGGCTTTTAAGCAAGGACAAGTGAAGTAGTTTCACCGTAACACCTCATAAAATGTTCAGAGTCCATTTCATTTAGGTTTGCCCATCCAATGTCATATACAAATGTACAACGGATGCTAATTAGATAGCAATGGTATTAACATAATGCCTACCAAAAAAAAAAATCAACATTAAAACCTATCCCTGCTATTAACAAAAGGATGACAGAGCAGAGCTCCCAAAGTCATAACCAACATGGTGAGAGCGTTCCCGAAAAGGAGAGACCCACGGGGCCCGAGCAGGTACAAAATGAAGCCCCAGGTCTGTAGAGATTCATGAGCAGGCTGGGCTTTACACCTGGAGATAAACTCATGGAGCTCAACTGGACAACTACTACACCAAGATAAAGCAAGCACAGAGATGAGGCTTTCTAGTTAGCAGCAAACTAGCTATAGGAATCAGTGTCTGACAGCCAGTGATTCTTACCCAGCTCAAGCATTTTCTCAGATTTATTATTCTTCTCACCATTTTTGCACCTTTTAGTTCAGCTAAGGACTTCTTTTTAAAGAAAAACCTATTTCCTCTGTAGTATCAGTATTCTTTAAAAAAAAGAAATTCAGAACTCAGTGTAAAGCCACCAGATTCTCATTTGTTGCAGATGCCATCCAAGATTGCAAGAACTGAAGCACATTCAACCAAGAAAGGCAAAATTATTTTGTTCTTGCCCCAAGTTTTTTGTTTTCTAGATCTGTCAAAATTTTGTCAAATGAACAGTTTCATTGCCTTTATGTAAGCAGTCTGTCTCCCCTTCATTTCACTGTAGATGTCTTTCCATAAGACAACCAGAGAAAGAAATAGACTTTAATAAAGTAAAATCACAAGTACTGAGCATGTGATTTTAGGTCAAAAGGCAAGAACCACAAAGAAATCAGTGTTTTAAAAATTAGCAAATTTCCAAATCTACCTCCAAAAACAGGTACACTGTTGATCTTGAACATGAATGGTGAAGAGTCCTTTGGAAGGGGAACTCAGTTCCATGGTGCAAGAGAAACACCTGTAAGGTGGGATACACTGGTGGAGACTGGGCAGAAGGACCAGAGCAGAGCATGAACACCACACTCAAGGAGAAGCATTCCCTAATCCCTTCTCCCATCAATGGGAAGCTATATAAGCAACCAGAGAAACCAAAAGATCCACAAGCTTCTCATAACTCCTTATGCACAAGTCAAATATTTGAAGCTCATGGATTAACAGTGCTGGTTATGAATAATTACCCTGGTTATACTCATCTCGAGCCCATCGGGAGCCTACACTAACACAGGACATTTTATTGCTCTGATCTGTTGCTACAGATCTCTTCCATACTCAGAAATCAATCACTTGGAAAGCTGATGTAGCCCTGTTACACTAATTAAACTTTGTTTTGCATCAGAGTCCTGCATTTGCAGTGTGTGTACAGTATGTAAATTATACAAATTACAACAAAAGTTGATTAGCGTAATTCAAATCTCAGCGCAGTTACTAAAATTAAACAATGAATACAAATTATACAGAATCACTTCAGTGCAGCTGAGGAGCTCTACACACAAAACGTGTTACCAAATTCACAGAAGCGGACACCAAAACAAGCAAAAACAAGCAGTGAGAATACTACAGAGGATCACTCTCAGCAAAACTTTGCCCCAAAAAGTACTTTCCAACCAACCTTATTAATTCTATGCAGGTATTGTTCAGAGTTAAACACTTCAGCATTGTCTGCAATGCTCTTTTTCCAGCTGTGATGACCCCACTCCTCCCACTTGCAGCATTTTCTTAACATCTCACATCAGGTGGAATAAGAAAGGTGAAAGTTCTGTAACACTGGAAGGTGCACCAACTGTCACAAAACTCACATTTTTTTATAAGACTAAAGAAGTTTCTGAGATCTGGGAGTTGTCCAGGTGGTCAGGAATATCCTGCCCAAACCCAACCATCCACCCCAGAGCTAACACACGGCACTACAAGAGGGAGCATTTCTGTCCCATTAGGAAGTTCCTGCTGGAGATACCAGAATGACCAGTTCCCTTTGTCCTGCCCAAGGAGAGGATCTCACCTCTTCCTATGTTACTCATCCATGGTCCCTTGGCTGAGAGGATCATCATAGCCTCTTGGGCTTTTCCAGCAACACAAGGTGGTCCAATAGCCTTCTCTACATCACTGAAGCAGGAGCCTCCAGGTGCCTCTCCTCAGGTAGTCTCTCTCCACCTCTGGTGAGGAGTAATGCCTTGATGACTACAGGACAGCTAGAGTGAAAAAAAGACAATCCACTTTTTTGTGGACCCCTCATTCCTTTTGCCCATTGAGAGCTTCCCAAATACCACTGTCTCCTTTCTGCTATCTTTCATGTCAAAAGGAACTTCTCCCATTCTACTAAGATGTCTCTGCTCACTGCAGGGGAGCTGGACTAGATGACCTTTAAAGGCCTTATCCAGCCCAAACCCTTCTATGATTCTATGACCTTCATCCGTTCCAGAAGACATTTTCTGCTGTACCTGACTAAGAAGAGAGGCAGGTTTGTCTGACCCCTGCGCTTTTGAATCCAAGGACTGAGATGTCTCCAGCTGACTGTGCTAGAAGATACTGCAACACCCAAGACACCCATGGGAACACAAGAAACTTTAACACAATGCTGCCTTGACCGCCATGTCTTTAAATCAGTTTTTCTGACTGCCCATTCACCTGAGGGTAACCAAAGTCAGGGAGGCAAAAGTCTCACAGGTAACAAAGAAATACTAGTTGTAGTCTTAGTGTAGACTTCTCCACACTCTTCAGTTCACCTGCCATTGCTCAACAGTGCAAGGCAGTCCAGAACTGGTATTTCAGCTGGATTTCTACCACTGAAATGCCAAGCATGAAGTTCTGACAATGAATTCTGGGGGAGAGAAAAGCAAGAGGATGCAGGGGTAAAAAAAATGCAACAGTAGTCTGTGTTGGAAGAAGGGAAAAAGAAAAACAAAGGACAGAAGAAAACAAAAGCTCATCTGAAAAATGCTGCTTTAAAGTCATTTAATTGAATGTGTCCAAACCAGGCTTTTGGATATCCCAGACTCTGAGACTATAGTATTTTTCCCAGCCTGCTAGCAATGATAAAGGTCTGGCTTAAACAGGAAGACAGGAAATTCAAAGTTATTCATAAAAGGGGATGGGCTTACCCGTTCAGATAAAATAATGATAAAAAAAATTATTCAAAAAATCGTAAGCCAAAATCTGATGAGAGATTCACAGAAAGGCTGCATTATGTTTTATTCTATTTTAATATTCTTTCCAAACTTCCTGTGCTATACCGGCTTCAGTGGAAACCAGCATCACAGCAAGCTGCAAAACCAGGAAAGCATCCAGCCAAGAGCAGCACTGAACTCGTCAAAGAAAACCAATTTCATGAAATTTCAGCAGAATTCCCAGACCACAAGAGACATATATAAGCTTTTCAGATGCTTATCTGAAGTGGTTCTCTGTACATTTTTCTTGTTTCCTCCTCACCACCTATCAACCACCTGCCATGTCTAGCAAGCAAGGCACAAGACATGTCTAAGCAAGAGACAAAAAGTAAGTGTGAAGACCGCTAAAATTAATAAGGGCAAAAGAGATATTGAAGCTATCGTTCCATCTCCCAGCTTGAACATCCTGACTTCTGCCAGTTTAGAGCAGAGTAATAGCTGAGAGCAACAAAAGACAAGGTGTTTTTCTGCCTTCAGGAGTCCCCCATCACTACTGATCTCTTCACAATTACTGATGCTCATCACTATCAGTAATTAGCAGCGTTACACCTAACACACAAACAGATGTACATCACAATTTCAGTTGCAAGTAGACCAAAACCAGTCATGCCTCAAAACACCCGAGAGCAGTGCAGACAGTGGGCCAGTCTGGAAGTCTGAAACAAGGGTGCAAGCAGCCTGAACCAGCTCCTGCAAGTGTTGGGTCCCGAGGAGCACCCATGCTGGTGGGAGGCCTGGGCAGTGCTGGTGTGGTGGTGGGAAGCAGCCGTGGGCACAGCCAACTGCACAACCAGACACGAAAATGACAAAAGCAAAGAGACGGTGCCGCGTAAGGACCGGGAAAAGCATTGTAACAACGTTCCCATGGGACGGAGCGGCCACAGCTCCTCTGCAAACACACCCGAGCTGCTCAGTGCAAAAGTTCAGAGCTAAAGAGCAAATTATTTCCTCCTTAATTGCCCTTTCTTAGGCTTTGCCCCTTCCTTCCCTGCAGCCAGCACACTGCATTAAGGCCGTGCTCGGCTGCTCTGTGTGCACCCCTCCTTCCCTAGCAGCATCCACCCATTCTGGGAGGACACATGAAGCCCAGCCCCTGCAGGGGGATACAGGCAACCCAGTCCTCACCTTGACCATGATGGAGTTACACTGATTCACACTGATATCTAGCCTACATCAAAACAAGGCTTATTAATATTGCACCACACTTTTTTTGTCATCAATCGCATCAGTAACCCCTCATCTTTCAAAAAACTGAGATTCTTTGACTTAGTACGATCTTGAGTTGTTTTCATGGAATTCTAGGTTTTCAAGTCACCCACTCTGTTTCAGCATAATTATTTCCTTTAAACATCACCTTTAATGGCAATAAGCAATTTTGAACTTTCTATGCTGTTTAAATTCAAACATAAATTTGTACACAACAATAAAACACGCCGCTAATTTGTCATGCTCCTATGAGCAACTGTGTCACTCACACCAAGAACCACTGACTGTGGCGTTTGGAGCTCTCGTTCCTATTTCACATCACTCAATTGAGCCCTCTGCAGAAAAGCTTTTAACAACCACATCTGGTCTTTAATAAATCACTGCACTTTGTCTTCCTGCCAAAACTCCTCCTTTATCTAACTTACATCTTCATGATGAGATAGGAAATCACACATTATGGTGGTGACAAACAATTGTAATTATGTCATTAGTAGCCATTTAGTCTACAAAGGTTCTCAAAAAGGAAATATAATGCACAATAAGAAATATAGGATAATACATTGATCACAGTTCTAATCCGCTTTTTACTTCACGAGTGTAAAAAGCTGGCGTAATTCATGGGCACAGCAGGCAGTAATAGTATACCACTTTATGAACTATGCAGCTATTTTATTCGCCTATCTACTTAAAAATAAAAAACCTTTTAATAGCTTGATTTAGACATAAAAGTTATTTATGATGCTTCACCGATTATAGTATTTATTTTTTTTAACTTTGTGAAAGTGATTCTTTCTGAAATGTAAGTACACATTATGTCATCAGAGATCTCAGAGAACAGTCACACTACGAGAGAAAAAGTGAGGAAGAAACTTTGGTATTGGAAAGAATTTAGGAAACTCGTCTCTGTACCCTGTATGGCTTGGAAACCAGCACACCACAAACAGAAATAGCTCTTCTACCATTTAGGAATTTTCTAAAAGCGATTGAAATATAAACATGGGAAGTTTAAGAGTTCACTCAGAACAAAGGTGTCATTTAAACCAGCTCAGATGCTGGAATATTCACACGTGAAGAGCGACTGAAGTCAGACTGCACTGATGGGCTCCAAGGGTGCCTTTACCCTTTCAGTTCAAATCCAGAGAGTGCTTTTGGGACAAAATGCATTCGGCTTTACTTAATGCACTTTAATCGGCACCACAGAGCAGTCTCAGCAAACATTCACTGATGAAACCAGACAGGCTCCAGGAGCATCCCCTGTGAGCTCCTGCTTAGAACCAGGCTCTCCATCCACAGGACGGGATCAAGTCTAGGACAGTGTGAAACCCCTGGAAAGCTCCCAGGGTGGATGCCAGCTCTATGGCACCAGCTCCTTCCCTCTGCAGATCCATTGCTTTGGCCGTGCATTGCTGAGCAACGCAGACATCGCTCAAGAAAGCTGCAAACCACCCTCAAGGATGCTCATTCCTATTGCAAATCACTTTACACTCGTGTAGCCAATCCATTAATAGGATTTATTTATGTTTCCAAACCAATCACTCCACATTTTGCAACACATGCTTTAGGACTATTATCCCCTCCAACACTACATGAGGTTGTCCCCCACAGAAGCTACCACAGGTTCAGCCGTTTTTCAGAAAGACCTGGATTCAGACCTGGATTCCAGCAGGTTGCCACATTTTGGCAACCAGGTCTCTGAATCCGTGTGGTGTCAAACAAACCTGAGGCTCCTTAAGCACCCATAACACACAAACACATCGTTTCAGAAGGCATTGTTGTATTAGCCAAAAAGAGACCCAATTTCCCTTCCGTGTTTGTGAAAACCAGTTGAACAAAAGACCCCAGGGAACTGCACTGAAGGAACACACAGCAGCACCACATCAGCTCTTCTACACCAGCTGTAGCTACACCAGCCAGAGCTACGGTGCCCCAGATTTGTGCAGGTGCCATTCTGGAAAGTTTCTCTCTCAACCTTCTTTGAACCTTCTTCTGCCTGGTGTATTCCCCACCCCCTCATCCCGCCAAAGGAAAACCATTTCTCAAGATATCCAAACACCCACTCCTGCTTTCGTTCTTGGTTTGTTACAGTCTCCACTGTTTCCTGTTAACCACGACTGCAAAACTTCATTTACTTTTAGCTGCCATCCTGATCAGCATCGCTCCGCTTCTTAACTGGCCAAGGTACCTCCAGCAGGGCAAAATTCACACTAGAAAGACCAAGTAGCTTGCTGAGAGCCTAACTTGGAGGAAGCAAAGTTTCCAGCAAATTATCCCTCTTACAGTGGACCATCAGGCAGCAGAGATGCTATGAATGGTTGCAGCTGTATCCCAGATTAAATGCCTGCTCTGGTACGGGATGGATGGGAGAGCTACAGTCAGGCCTCACAGCATGCTTTCAAATCTAAAGACCACCCAATCCTTCCAAAAAACCCTGGGACAGTGCTTTAGGTGGTATCTCACCCATTTTGTGTTCACGCCAAGTGCTGTGCAATGAACACACACTCATTACTGGAATTGTGCAGAGTCCCAGGGAGAAAAACGATGCCTCTGCACAAAGGAAGAGGAGTATGTGACACTGCACGCTGCTTACCCAGACAAAAATAATCACTATTTTTGGAGAAAAACTTCAAATCCTGAAAGTTTTTTATTGCCGGCCACGGGCCCATAGACACAAGCAGCCCTGGCCAGGCACGGCAGGGAAACGTCAAGATGAGGGGCCAGAACAAAAGGAGTTTGTGTGAACAACGAAGACGAGCCTTTGAATGAAAATTATACACTAGCTCCTGGGAAACTCTTCCACGCTGAAAACCACAGAATCATCCCTCGCCCTGGGGCTTGCTACCTCGCAGCAGCGTAGATCTTGGAGCCAGTCAACCGGGTCACAAAGCTAAAAGCATTTCTACCTTCCCCAGCCAAGAAAACCACTTCCCGGTGGTACCTTTTATCTCAGCCGAGCTGCAGCACTCCCCACCCTTCTTCTACAAACAAACAACATTAACCCTTACCTCCTAGGGATCAAACTGTCCCAAGGTTCGGCAATAAGTAATCGTGAGGCTGAAATAAAAGGATTGAGGCAAGATGGGAAAGGAGAGAAGGGAAGGGGAAAAAAAATAATAGAGAAATTAAGAAGTCTGATATCAGTGGAGCTCATTGCTAAATTCTTGGGGCAGATCTTGTGCACTTGCACCACTCAATACTGATGGATAAAGCACCTTAAGTAAGACATGTCTACCATGAGAAGGGTGGAAGAAAGGCACTGAGGAATTATTCTTTGAAAGCTAAACCATGAGGGGAAAAAAAAGGGTGGAATGCTTCAACCCCATTTTGTTCTTTTTTTCCTCAAATTCTTTCCTTTTTTTCAAACTTCAATAAAACTAACAGTGTATGAAAGCAGGGGAGAATCGATCAAACTGCCTGTTCTGCTCTGAACCACCTACAAACCCCTTGTCTGGAAAAATATGAAGTGAGCAAACAGTCACTGCTGGACAAAACAGGAAGATTTCAAGACAAACGGCTTTAGGTTACTAATAAAGTGGTTAGAAATGTACCTCCACAGGAAAACACGGGCTGGAGTTTTATCCTTACCAAGGGTTACAGAGACCTTTTGCTTACACGTAGGGACTTTCAAAAAGTGAAAAGACAGACTTTCATCTGACCTGGTGCAACAGCCTGACTGATCTCAAGTGCAAAGCTGTAGATTTCCAAAAATGCCACCGCCGTCGATTAAGAGTATGCATGTGCAGCTAAGGAAACCCTGCTGAGAACTACCACCAGCCCTCAGAAATATAAACCATTTCTAAATTTCCCAATAGTAGCTTAACATCACCCCTTTGAGGAGCCTCTTTTTTTTTATCTTCTTTTTATCTTATGAACCCAACTATGGACCAGACCTAGAGGAGTTGTACTGGGACAAGGTGCAGAGTGAGGAGCACAGCCAACTCCATGGTGTTCCTTGGATTGACCCTCCACCCCAAGCTGCAAACACTTTATTATATCTTGCACTCTCTTACAGAGAGAGAATCAGAACCACATTGGCCCAGCCTGCTCCTCCAGGGCCCTGGAGTTCTCAAACACAAGTAAAGAAGTAAGAAACAAAGGTTTTCATGGCCCTGCAGAAGCTCTGGGTATCTTGCACAACAACCCTCTGGAGAAGGAAACTCCAGAAGGCCCTGTCCAAGCTCCTTCTCAACCTGGACTCCAACACCCAGGAACCGTCTCTTGGTTTCTGCAGAAGCAGCCAAGGAGAAGCACACCTTGTAATGCTTGCCAGGCTTCACTGAAGAATTCAAATGAAGGTCTCGTTCTCACAGAAAAAATTGTTCTCTGTTTAGCTAGTCCCACCTCACAACTGAAACTGCTTGGTTACACTTTCTGCACTACTTAATGCTTTCTGAAGATCAGTATTAGGGCCACCAACTTCGAGAAAGAATTGGCCAGGTTTCTAAAAATAAAAAGCCATTAAGTACCAAAAGAAAGCATAATTGTTGACTTTAAATATTCAGGCAAATCCACAGTAAATAACAATAATTTGCTTGAAATATTGTTCCATTTAATGCATTCACAGAAATCCAGCATACCATTTTCAAGAAAGCACAGGCAAATTAATTGTATACTTTCACCTTTTATGCTCCACTCACACAGAAGAATAGCAATGACACACATTGAGTAACCCATACATATTTGAAAGCAATCTAATCAACAGTATCTATTTAATTTGACATTAGATTTAATATGGATAAAGGGATCAGAGAAGCTTGTAACACCTGGGAGTATTCATCCCAATTTTGAATCCATTTTCCCCAGCTGGTTGTCAACAAGGCAGAGAAGTGGGAAAAAAAATAACAAAAAAAACCCAACACAAAACAGTGACCACATTCACAGCCATGCCAATAAAAAGCAAAGACATCTTTACTTGTAAATCACAGGTCTGAGGCACTACTTAAGAACTCCAGAAACTGAAAAACATTCATCTTTCCCCAACCCATCATTTTGGAAGTTACTACGAAATTCAGCACATGTGGATAAGACCGAGAGAATCTTTTTTCCCCCCACTTTACGTCTACAAATGAAATAATTATAGATCATCTTAGTCGTTAAGATTTTTAAAAGCATGGATGTTCTACAAATGCAGGTTGAAAGCCAAATTCCCCACCGTTAACCATGCAGTGCTTTTATTTGTGTTGCCATATGCAGCATCAGTCCACGACATTCAGCACTCGGTATATACAACTTTTTTTTTTCCTTTCCTGGCCACGACTTTGATACAGTGACTCATTACTGCTGTCAGATGATGAACACCAGAGAAACAGCTCCAGAAAAAAAGAGAAATCTAAAGAAAAATCTCCCTGTGAGCACTTCCCAGGGGAACGAGGTGGGGTTCCAATTTCCCCAAGAGCATGGACACGGATTGTGTAGAGCACAAGTGAATTTGAAATTGGTTCAATTGTTTTATCTAACACAATAATGTCATAATTAATAATAAATCATAATTAATAATAACAATTTTTTAAAGCAACACTTGTTGATACTGAAATACTTCATATGCCACCTCTCTAAAAGTGTCAAAAAAATTAAGTCTGGTAATGAATAGCCTAGTTATTTCAAATTATTCTTTAAAACACACAATAAGGGGAATAAGCCACTTCTCCTTACATCAGGTGAAGGGAATCTGAATGCCAGGCTCAGGCCTGGCCTTGGGTCCCTGGAATGGCAAAGTGCCCTTTGCTCCACAAACAGCTGGAGCTCTGCGAAGCTCATGGGACCCAGAGCTTCTCAAGGCACCTCCAGGATGGAGAACCCCCCCTTCCCTGAGGCTCTCCCTGCCTTGGGAAGGAGAGTACAGCTTTATGCCTAAATTTCATCCTCACTTTACTTCACACTCAAGCACTCGAGAACATTTGTTTTCTGTATTTCTGTTATGAAGAATGATTCACATGCTCCTCTTTTCCACTTCAGTCTTATCCACTTCCTTAGTATTCATACCTTCACAGGCCTGAACTTGGACAAAAGATGCTTTATATCTGTATAAGGGGTAGGAAACACAAAAAAGAGGCAGCTTTTTCCACTTGAATTCACTGGACCCTTGTAGTTCCCCAGAAGAGCATAAAATGATCTCTTCTCTAGTGATTATAAAGTATTGGTCACCTATTGCCAGGCTCTGCAGAACCAACTTCATCCGTGAAAACCACTTTACTGGTACAAGTCTGCCTTGGGGGGCCACGTAAGGACTAGGAATCAACTTTTGTTTACCTTTTGGTAAATTTTCTTTATGTATGTTAGCTTTCACCTGCCGGGTGAGTTGCTGGGGTGGAGGCATCAGTGCGAATGCTCCCAGGAGCAGTGAGCTTTCCCACCCATCACTGCCAGACACACAGCGAGGACACGACCTGCCTGAACCCCAGGGTGACAACTGTAAAAAAGGAACAGCAGCACAGGGTAGCGATCGAACCCCGGGAACACTGGAAACGTGGGTGTGATGGCTAAGCAGAACCAAAGCCTGCCCTTTTGCCAGGCCAGGTTTAAAGCAACAAACGTGTCTACCTACCTGGGTTACAATCCCACCTTCATTTCTCTACAGAGCCAGCCTAGCAAACCTATCTGTTCTGCAGCTGTTCTGAAGAATGTCTTCTAGATGACTGTCTCTTCATCAGCTTCTCATGTTGAGCAACCAAAGGAGATACTGTGATTCTTATCACTTTTCACATATGACTTCACATAGTCTTAGAGAAGATAAACAGACAAGCTGCATGTTCTGTAACATTCGCTTTAGAAGTTTCAGTGGTAAAATGTTTGAAGCTGTTTCAAAACTAGACTGATGTATTGTCTGAACATTTTCCCAAAATAACCAAGATGCTCAAAGATCCTTGCATTTACTGTACATACAGCTCCCTGCTGCTGCCAAGGGTACTGCCCTGGCCACAGAACCTGGGATTTTGTCACTATAACCTTTCTCCTCGAGCCATCAAAAGGCTCTTTTAAATGTTAGAACATATTTACTCCTTCAGAGGGGGTGTGTTATTCAGAATACAGTCTCTCAGCTTTCTGATGTACAAAATCCACAGCAAAGCCTCCACAAGGCATTTCCAGTCCAGCTGCATAGCCGGTTTATGTGTAATACTTAGGAAACTGCTAGAGAAAGTGAGCATACTTGAAAAATACAGTGAGCTCATGTTACCAGCCTCATTTATGTTACTAAACCATCTAAAGCCATGTCATACCAATATTGCAATGTGTCCCTGTTGGTGATTATACAGATCAGAAGGTCAAATGATTTCACAACTTCACTGCTATCCAGTCTGAGCCTAGAAACAGTCTCAGCTGAAATGATACAACAACAAACAAAATGGAAGAAAACGTTCTCAGGAGAAAAATAATATGACTAAAGTTGTTCACTTTGTTGCTGATCTGTGCTTAATATAGTTATTCTGCTGCAGGGTTATATATCAGACATGTGACAAATCAAAAATTAAGAATATTTTTCCTTGTACAGCTTCTTCTAAAAAAATCCACTGCCAGTTCTTCGTCCAAGAATGCTTTATGCTCTTACACCGTGCCCAACAAAAGATTCTTGAAAACCTGCACTAAACTTTTAAACTCCATTCTGCAGGGAGCTCAGAGTGCTTGGTCCCCAGGCCACTGCATTTTAAGCCCACCAGTCTCCCAGCACAGCACCCCCTTAGAGATCCATCACCACAAGCTCAGGAGTTCCTACTGCCACCAGTGCCCACAACTGGTTCACTGTAAAGGTTTTGTGAGTGATTTTTTTCATTTACAAAGATTATTAGCAAGGCAGAAAGACAGAGACTGACAGTCCCAGACTGGATCTCCAGGTGTCCTGATGCTCGTGGCACCTTCTGGGTACCCATCCCTCAGCCAGCTGCTGCCTTTTCCCCACAATTAAGGATCACAGAATCACAGAATCTAAGGGGTTGGAAGGGACCTCGAAAGATCATCTAGTCCACCCCCCCTGCCAGAGCAGGGTCACCTAGAGTACATCATGCAGGAACGCATCCAGGCGGGTTTTGAATGTCTCCAGTGAAGGAGACTCCACAGCCTCTCTGGGCAGCCTGGTCCAGTGCTCTGTCACTCTCACAGTGAAAAAGTTTTTCCTGATATTTACATGGAACCTCCTGTGCTCCAGTTTAAAACCATTGCCCCTTGTCCTATCATTAGTCATTACTGACAAAAGCTTGGCTCTATCGTCCTGCCCCTCACCCTTTACATATTTGTAAACCTGGATGAGGTCACCCCTCAGCCTCCTTTTCTCCAAGCTAGAGACCCAGCTCCCTCAGCCTCTCCTCATAAGGGAGATGTTCCACTCCCTTAATTATCTTTGTGGCTCTGCGCTGGACAGGCTTTTTTTAAGCGCCTTTTCCCCACAATTAAGGATTTTCCATAACAACTGAGTCCTTTACTAAAATCACTGGTGACAGCATCATCTGAAGCTCCCTGTACTGTGCCAGTCCGTGTGGAACAGAGCTCAGCCTGAGCTATAGGTACCAACCTATGGTTTATTCTCATTGCCAAAGGGGTCAGCTGAGCTACTGCCATAGAAAGGGACGACTCTCTCCCACACCGTTCCCCAGAGCCAGCTACTTCCCTGTACTGCTGTCTATTTTCATATTTGAAGCATCAGTAAATACCAAGTTTCATTTTTTCATATTTGAAACGTCTTTCTATTCTTGTTAAGGCTTCTGGAGAGGTTGGGGGAAAATTAGGGACTGTCCACAAGTGAAAGTCATACTTGGTAGTTTCATTATTTACAGAACCAACAACCGCATGGAGTCAGCGAGGCTTCTGCTTCCAACACAAGCCCACACTTCACAAGCATTTTTTGTTTTGTTTTTCAAATGGAGCTCACTTTTAGTTAAAACTCTTTAAATCAAAGTGGTTCTGAACTATTTACGTTTAATTTTCACTTTTCTTCTCAGCTCTATGAATAAGAACACTCATTCTCAGCACTGTTCCCCAAGAGTTACATGAGTATGCTCCAGGCTTTCCAATTCCCTTCCTTCTACTCTTACTTTCTTCCTCTCCTTTCTATTTTTCTTTTTTCTTTGGCCACAACAAAAAGTTCCCAGCCTGAAGGAGCGGGCGGTTTGATCAACCCTCTCGCTCCATATTAGGGATAAAATACACCAGCCAGACTGTTTGCAAAAACTCTCCAAAGCATACAAAGGCTATGGAGGAGAAACACAACCCAGCACACTGCTCTCACTCCCTGCTCCCAGCCAGTTTACAGTATTTTTTATTTATTGAAAGCACACTTACACAAAAAAAAGGGGGAAAAAAAGGCAGTTCTCATGGTCATTCCTCCACTTTTACTCATTCTTCTATTCAAGCAAACACCTGCAGATTCCCAGTCATGGGCATCAGCAGGAATTCTACCTTACGAACGAGCGAAAAGGGAATTAAAATAAACACACAGGATTTGATTCTGTATACGTGAAACATTATGATTAAAACTAAGGCTGTTTAAAGGAAAAGCTTCCTCCTCGAGCTCTTATTTTGCCACACTGAACATATGTAATAAATTTCTTAGATTTGTTTGTCCCTGTTAAGTGTGAAATTTAATAATATTTCTATATGGTATCAAATGTGTACAATTAAATATATAAAGATATCCAGTGCAGCCAACTCAAGCATTACAAACCACGCCAAGTTGTGCATTTCCAACCATGTAAAGTTAGAGAGAATTTAATTTCCTTTTTCCCTTTTTTTTTAAAAAAAAATGCATGTGTTAAAAATCTTACTTTTAAGTACTCAATTAGAGCTTGAAGCCTCCGATGTAGGTGAGCAGGATGAGGTGTGCTGGGGTGAGGGTGCAGCACCCGTCTCTCGCTGAGCTACTGTTTGGCTGGAGGCCGACTGCTGCGAGCCGGGTTCCCAGCGTAGCAGCACATCTGTTTCCACTGTAATCACTACAGCTCACCAGTGAAGAGATAACTTGATATTTTTTTTTTTATTATTTTGCAGGAAACCTTGAATTAACAGAATGCAAATGTTGTACAGACTCTGAAGTCAGTTATTTTGAGAAAATTATTTCTCATTTCCCCAATTTTCTTCTTTTCGCTGGTGGGTTGTTTGGTTTTTTTCGAATGAAAATGTTCGCTGGGAAAAACATCTTGAATTTCTTTTCTGCTTTTTATCATGAAAAACCTGCTCTTCTGAAAGTAGAAGAGTTAAGTGTCTCTAAACAGTGCCAAGACACATTTTTCAGACTCTTGTTAATACAGTTCAGTAAATTGTGTAAGTGCAGTCGTAGGCACAAGCTGCACTGAGAACCTAAACCTGATCCAAACACGTAAGTCAAAAGAAAACTTTTTCTAGGAAATTCAGCAGCTTCTGGGTCAGGTATTTTGTATCAAAGCATCAAAGTTGACAAATTTCCGATTCTTTTACTAGGAAATTCTCATGGAGAGGAGTTGCTTTCTATATGAAACAGCTTGAATAGCTGAATATTTTTTCCTGAAACAACTAAAAAAAACCCAAACATATTTTGCAGGAGACCAACTTTGGAAAACACCAATCTAAGACATGAATACCCAGCACAAACATAACCAGCACCAGCATAACCATGCAAATAAACCAGTTATAATAGAAACCATGGTATTAACCTATCCGCCAGGTACACTGGCAACAGCAGCAACCGCTGCGGCTGTGCTGAACGAGAAATAACCTCTTCCAGCTCCTCACCTTTGAAGGGTAAACAAAATTTCTGAAACCACTTCAGCTGTAAGATCTCTAAGGCGGCGGCAGTTTTGCTCACCTGAAATCCGAATTTAAAGACTTTTTTGTGTCGCTACAGAAACCTTAAGGATGATTTCACACGGTAGCGAGATAAAAGCGTATGCACACATTCTCTTAAGCACAAATGCAACACGAAACATGGTAGAGTAAAGGTTAAGTAGCATTTGACTGATTTTTACCTCATGGGAACTATAATTTACATGCCGCATTCATCCAAGGTAAGAGGGTTCAAAAGGCACAAATTAAAAGCCTGCAGTTTCCTACTTCTGTTTTTAACATACAGTATTGATACACAGCCAGTTTTTAAAGTGATAAAAGGTTTCTATCAAAATATCAAACAGTAAGAAGATGCACTATATCTACACTGTCAGCATTGCTGTGTTTTACTGCATCCTTCCTCGCTCCTTGCAACCACTGCCCATGATTATAAAATAGTAACGGTCCATCTGCAGTCCAACAGGACAAATTAATCTTCCAGACACCCAGCTCTTACAATCAAATCCTGGAGAGAAATTTCCAGGAACAGAAATAATTAAATTAATGTGGGTTTAAAAAAAGAAATAAAAAGCAGCAGTGAGCTCTAACAGCTACTTGAGGTCTGGGCACCGAGAGATGCTGACACCTGCAGCCATCCCCACTGGGCAGGGTCCAGCACCACCCTCGGGGCCTGGCCCAGAACAGATTCCTTTCCTGTGCTTTTGGCGATGGTGCCCACAAAGGCAGCTGGCACCTTTCCAGCTGCCTGGCAATCCACCTGACCATCGGTGGGAGATGCTCATGTCCTGCAGTGAGGATGCTACATGGAGACTGGCTCTATGGTCACCTTTGGTTTCAGGGGTGAGCAAGGGCAGCTCGGAGCACCCAAATCCCCCAAGGCGCACACAGACCTGGTACTGCTGGTCTTCAGGGAGGAGGGGATGAAGAAGGGAAAACAAATCTGAAAATAGAGGAACTGCACAGGGTCTCCTTTTCACTGGACTCTTGCACACTTCAGCTCACCCTCTCACCATGCAGTCTTCACTGGCTCCATCCCTTAGGCCAGCTCCTGCTTTCCTGACACCACAGCACACTCTTGGCCACCACCCTCCTGGGCATCCAAGCACAGTTTTTAGTAGTGTTGTAGGCTGCTGGGAGCCACAGTTAATTAAAACAACTCCAGAGAACTACATCTCCATCAAAGACCTTTCTGAAGGCAGGACTAGGATGCTCTTGAAAACATTACTGAGCAGCTGTTAAGTACCCAGCAAGCAATTACTTGGTGAGCTCCACGAGCCTTTTATATTTGCTATTTTTTGCAAGCAGTCATCAATGGACTCTGGGCATCACAAAACCAGCTACAGATACTATTGCAACAGTCACTGCCAAAAAAGCATGAATGATTTCTATCAGCAAGGCAGAGAGATACTCAGCAGAGGTCTGGCAAAATGCCTGCTTCCCATGGCTACTACCCTTAGGACTCCACACCGGTTCTCCTAACACGCTCATCGATGTGCCTGGAGCACCTTTGGAATTTCCAAGCACCGTGCTACCGTGGATCCCGACTCTGGCCACCTTTCCTCACCAACCAGAGTAGAGATGTTGCAAAACTTGGGAAATACAGCTTTTTCTGGGTCAGTAAGTCAGTGTTTTTCCCATGTCTGATTGGCTGGGGCAATTCCACTTCAGTGTTGACAGAAAATATGTGCTGAGAATTGTAGCGTTCAGGATGTTCTTTAGTCATTTTGGTGATCTGATGTGGCACAGGAAATATTAGTGCATATTCTGTATTTTCAGTCACACTCACCATTCTTATAAAAAAAGACAACATAGTCACATCACTGAGACTGAAATTATGAGCAATCTGACAAAAGTCAGAGTTGGGGGAGGAAGGTGATAAAGACTCAGCCAAATGTTAAACTCTTATTTCATACTCTGGTATTTTAATTTCCATTCGGCTTTTATTAAACCTGTCTCCAAATTAGGAAGCTGATGTTGAACAAGCCTTGCAGTGATGTTACCTGTGCTTGCCAACCCCTCACCTTGCACCACAGCGGGTTCAGCCTAATCTCAGCACTACCAGTCCTGGAGACTTTCAATACCTTGGCCGTGAATTTAACATAAAATTAGGTAAAGACAATTATCTTTCACCTACCTATTAAAATTCATACCACCAAATACAACAAATCAAGATCTTCCTGCTCCTTTCACAGGACTGGGAGTTTTAGACTTGATCAAACTGTACTTGTGATTAATTATGTATTGATATCACTGTATCAGCTGCATTGGGCAGTGCCCCCCTTCCCTACTAATCAACAAATCTCTTCCCAAGGCATTCTCTTCCCAATGCAGAATAAAGCTGTTCTCCCTCTGGCAAAGGCCCCAAAGTACAGCTGTTGCTGCTACTATACAATTTACAACTCCTCTGAACCACCAGAAAGGAACTGAGCAGATCCCAGATGCAGGATCTACCCCAGTTGATTTCTGCAATGCCCATTACTGAAGATGGGCTTCGCTTGTCATTCTGTGGAACTGGCAGAGTGCTCCACATCCTTAATATTAATTGAGTGCCTATTTTTGTCTAGGACTGTTATTACAACATGCAAGGCTCCAGATAAAGAAGTTCAGCAGCGTCAACAAAAAAATATCAAAGTTAAGTGCATGTCTTGTAAAACCTACTAAAATGCAGTGCAGGACAGCACCGCACTGCAGGTTTTTCCCAGCAAGTTGCTCTGAAAGAGCATTACGTTTAAAACCAAGATTTCAAAACAACACATTAAAGGTTTGCACAACTTCCAAAAAATAAACAGTACCTCACCCTCTAACCTCAGACTCATCTGCCTATTCAACTCCGGGAAGACAATGACCTAATCATAGCCATAATTAAAAGCAGTGGAAACTCCAAGATCAGGGTTTGGTTCATAAGCCACTGGCATCTCCTGGAAGCCTGTGGAGCACCAACCAGTTCCAGCTGGGTGCTCCTGGCTGTGCTGCCATGCTCCCCATCCCCATCTCTGTCCCCAGCTCTGCATTGCTCAGGCTCTTTCTTCCTTAAACCCTGAAACTGTGAACCCCAGAAGCCAAACTTACAGTCCTTCCAAGAGAGGGAGGCTGGATTATGTTTCCTCCCACGCTGCCTTTCTACCCCTTGTTTTTGTGAGCTCTGGCCCTGGGGATGAAGCACTGCTCCTTTGCAGGATACCCAGCTCTAGCTGACTAAAAGAAACAAGAGATAATAACTGGGATGGAAACCCTGGACACCCACGTTTTAAGTCAAGACAGTGTATTTTAGTTTTTTCCCCACAGCTTCTGAATTGCCGTAGGTTAGCCTAATTGATTTGTGTTCTCACCAAATTAAAGACATCGCACGCAGACAGCATGCCAGTGAAAAAATATGGCAACAGCAAAAGTTTACAAATTTAATTTGCAATTGTTTTAGCAAAACAGCTCAGTCCACTCCTTCAGTTTTGGAAAGTAATCAGCTCGTGCTAGAGGAAGTTACCAGCTCCCAGGCACGAGCATTATAACGCAGGCTTCTTTCATAAGAGTTTAAGACCAGTTTTTCAGTTAAGAAGTTGATATTGCAAGTGAAGCAACGCTGAGAAGTTACAATACTAAGGGCTCAGGACCTCAGAGGAGGGGAATGCTTGGAGAGAAAATGCCATGGAAAAGACCACGGGTCAAATTTCCCTTTAAAAGCAGCACTGAGAAAAATCCCAGCAAAGCCCCATAGAGTTGCTTCAGTACTGAAAGGGCTCCCCCAAAGCGGATCTTTCTCCCAGGCTGCAATTGGAAGGCAAAACCAGTTCCCATCGCCTCCAACGAAAGGGTTAAGCCAAGATTTCAGTCCCCTGGTTCAAACCGCCCAGCGAGCACTCCCTGCCCAAATTACAGCAGCGCATACATCCAACAGATGCCGTTCAGACAGGGGCTTTCCTTGCCCTGAGGTACAGTTCAGTTTGTCCATTCTACTGTGCAATTACAGAATCAATAAAACATCCCTTTGAAACTCCCTGGACTAGTGCCGACACGCAGACAGTAGTCAAGCTGACATTTTTTGCTGTTTCCGTTATTACTACCGTCAAGCCTTCTGAGAAGCAAAGACATCAAAACCCGGGCGCCGCAAAGCCAAGGAGGAAAAGCAAATGTAGAGCTGAGGTTTTGTTCGTCGTATCACATCGCACCCCGGGCGATCACACGGTACCGGGCATACCTGCAAACAAAATCTGCTCAAAGTCATCAAAATAGGCACTGGGAAACAGCACATTTCCGAAAAGCAGCCGTGCCCCACCCTCCTCTGCTTCAAACACATTAACAGCCCTTTTTGGGTTTGGTTTGTTGTTTTGTTTAGGGTTTTTTTTTTGGAGGGGGGGATTGCTCGTGGTAGGGCATCTGACCTAACTAGGGAAGCTCTGATTTGGGGATGAACTTATTAAAAAGCAAACCCCGAGCGCCCTGTTGCTCACATGTGCTCATGAATGCAGTGCGAGATGTGGACTGTGTGTAAGTTGGGAGGTGGGGTTGAAATCTGGCCATCCATCTGTTTCTGAGCAGTGCCTGAAACACTGAAATAGAAATGGGAAGCTGCAGAGTGCCAGGAGTGGAACCTGGGAAGAGAAAACGCAGGAGCAGGACAACAAAGAGGGGAATATTGAATTAACATGTTCAGTCACTATTCTCTCAGAAACCAATGGTTTGAAGGAGACCTGGATAACCAAGGCCATACCTAGTAGAGAGGCATTTGTTGCCTATGAAAATGCAACTTTTTTTTTCTCCTATAAAAATTGGCAAAATCTGCCCAAATAAATGGAAAATGTAAAACTGAAGGTCTTAAAAAAGCACTCCCTGAAAATTACCATCTTCAGATGTTTATTTTCGCACTCACTACATTAATTACAAATTATTCAATCATTCATTTTGAGCTCTAAAGCCTGGCACATACTGTCAGTACCGCACACACCTACATTTCCAGGAAAAAAATTTAAAAAATACAGAATTCATCCAAACTACTGCTTCTGTACTTGAGAAGCTACAAAACGTGTAACTCTGTTCCCTTGGTTATCCTCCACACCAGGCAGAGCACGGGAAGTGGCACAGCAAGCTCCCCCAAACGGACCTGCCACGATGACCACAGATGAGGAACGTCCACCCTGCAGATAAGGAGACTTTCCACAATTCCTCACCAGCTCATTCTGAATCTCCCTTCAACAGGCATTACGGACTATGCAAACTTCGTATGGGAACTATGACAACATTTATCTATTACTAACCTACTCAGAAGGCTGTGCCAGATGGAAAAAGATGGCACAGGTGAATTGTAAGGATGCTCAGCACCACACCTCAGAAACATCTGACCCCTTAAGAAGCATCAGCACTTTGTGAAGGTTCTTACAACTGCTTTAATCCTGGTTTGAATCCCTTCTCTCTCCCTCCCAGGTTACGTGCAGATTCAAATGTTTACAAATGGTAATAAAATCACTAGCAACAAATAGTTTTATTGTGATGGCTCTTTACACCTTGATGTCCCAGGCCCCCAGAGAGAAGGCAATACACTCACAAAGCAGTGGTGGGGGTAAGAAGCACTGTACCCATTCCCCAGACCTGGAAAAGGAAGGCCAAGTAACCTGCCCAGTGCCCTACAAAGTGGTCAAATGAAAACCACAATCCAACACTCCCAATTTCGAAAGTTAATTTACAAAACTGTATTTCCCTCCAGAGGATGCTCACGTGTCTTCTACACCGACCAGAGGCCAAATAATAACTCATTTGGAGAGCAACTTACTTCAAAGAGGTTTCACATTTAGTGATGATCGCAAGGAGGAGGGAGGGAGGATGTCTCACACTCAGGCTCAGGATACAGCATATCTGTTCTCCAAACCAGTTCTCTTTGTGGTGTAAGATCACAGTTATGTTAACTGTAAAAACTCATTTTAAAGCGACCGAAGCTGAAGATAATAAGGTTGTGTCATCTGTGCGAATATTCTGTACCAGAATGAGTACACTGGTGTACCAGAGGAAGATCTGGCTGAACACAAAACAGTCAGAGCAACAGAAACTGAGAAGATCCTCAAGCCTGGCTTGTTAGGAGTGACCTAAAATGGCCCCATTTTGACTCACTCTCCTCTATCAGAGGATTCAAAGAGAAACTGCAATTCAACCTTCATTGCTGTAGCACAACTGCAACATAACTATTCTCTGTCATAAAAGAAAAAACAAGTTGTGGGTGCCTGAATGCTGATAGATCACTTTTGCTTTAAGAGTACATCATGTCAATCAAAACTAAATTCCTTATGCTCATCACAGGAGCTTGCAACCAAGCAATACAAAAATCTCATTTGAGTTCAACCAGTAATGTGTTCAAAGGCTTCCCAATCTGCTCTGTCTCTGGCATCAGCAGCAGAGAAGAGGAAGAAGAAATTGGAAAAAAAAAACTAAAATTAAAAAAAAAAATCCAACACCATCACTTGCTGGCCAAAGGAGAAAAGGAGAAAGGCCTCCAAAACAGAGTAACAATAAGCATTAAAATGTGTGTTTTGGACTAAAAGGATATGCAGCAGGTTGAAATGTGCTGTATCTTCCTCACTGGTGAGGAAAGACCTCTATAACTCACCACAAGCTTTGATCACTCATGAGCTATCAGCGATTTCTTTGCTGCTTGAGTAAATATAAGTCATTCACAGCTGAAACATAATTTCTCTCTCTTTCCCCTGCCACTATATGTTGTGTGCGAATGTGTCTTGTATATAGGCACACTAACACACTGTGCTGTTCAAATACACATCAGAGTTCACCAGATGGTGGGGATTGCCAGACACTCGTGGTTGCCATGAGTTAGGAGCCATGGTGTAACTCATGAATGATGTGTCTAAGCTGTAAGTGGGTTTTGCATAGTTACATTACCCTTACCGACACAAAATTCTGTGTTTCCTTATCATGTTCAACCTGTAACAGTTTATAATTGTGAGACCTAAAGGACTGTTTGGTATCTCGGGGTTTTTTTTAGTTCCTCCCAGGAGTTATTTTCATCTGGGGGTTATGATTCACACCCCTACATGCAGGATTATACAGTTTCATAAAGCTACGGCCACAGTCAGTGCCCATGTTTGGGCACAATCTAAAAATCCAACCTCAGAAAAACAAAGATGTTTTACCAAAAATACTCCAGGTTTTAAGAGGCAATCATCTTAATTATGCATAGGAAAAATATATGAGATTGGAGGCAAGGTTTTGTGTACGGGCCTCAGCATGTATCTGGGCATTAAGATACCTGGGCAATAAATTATGTGAGCATAGGTTGGTAAAGATGTGAATGTGGGGTGAATTGGCAATTTCCTAGTCTTTAATTAATGATGGTGTTGAGAAAGAATGTGGCCTTCCTTCTAAATTAACAATGCTTTTTAATCAGGGAGTGAATCTGCCCGTTTGAAGCAGAAGGTAGCTCTAGGCTTGCAAAGAAAGGAGCAGAGTCTCCAGAAAAAAAAAGCTGGAAACCTGGCAATGCACTCACAGTCCTACCAGACCCTCTTCACTGTCTCCAATGGAGCCCGAGGTCTCCGACAGCTGGTGGTGATGAAATTAGGGAAAAGGAGAAAGGTTCTAAAGTCAAGCAGAAAGAAGCAGGGCATGGGGGAGTTTCCATGTGAATTGAACAGGTGGGAGATGGCTCTGCTCAGCAGACACGAGATGCCCCAGGAGCAGCTCCAATCTGACACCAGGAGAGCTCCCAGGATACACCTAACCTCAGGGCAGAGGAACTGCACAGGGTCTCCTGTTCTTGCTCACTTTAGACATTTCCATCTACAACACAACCATTGCTTGCAGAGAGGTCTTAGTGATCCCCAGCCAACAATGAGACACAGCATTAAGCTATCTGATACCCTAGTATCTTAGAAAACAGTCATTTTACTATTGCTTTGCTAGCCTAACCCTATAACACACATCCTGCCCATCTACTTACTGAATACAATTCACCTTCCGTATTTTTAGCCCCTCACAGACTGAAATCTGTTGAATAAAATTGGGTTTTGTGCCATCAATGCTCAGGAGAGACACTTAACTGTAAGGCCAGGGACATATTCTTAGCCAAGTATTAACTTTTAGAATGGCCTAGTGGTTTCAAAGCATTAAATGAAAAAAAAAAAAAGAGTTACAAGCAGCATTTGTTATTTTAAGGTTTTACTAAGGATTGGATGCCTCCAAGGGTTAGGGCTTCAGCTCCAGTTAAGCACACAAGTTTGTTATCCAAAATTTCTTTGAACTAATAAAATCCCTGGAGGTTATCAGATTGGGCTGAATATGGACTAAGGTTTTCAACTCCTCCCCTTTTATCTGTAAATACCATGAGAGGAGCTCTCTAGCACCCTAAGTCAAATAGTTTCCTGTCTTGGCTGGGAACCACTTCGGCAAACACTTGAGGCCATGAAAAGCAGTTTGAATCAGGCTCTGGGCAGGAGAAGGCACTGTCAGTCACTGCAGCTCACCCCGGCCCCATTTCAGGGAGCGTGTTTCAGCACGACGTGGCTGGGTTACGTACAAGCCCTGCACATTTCTGACTCCCAGTCAGCTTTCTGAGGCCAGAGGGAATATTGTCTTTCCCATTTCCCTTCCTCCTGAGGGTTCTGTGAAGCAGACATGCCCATGGCACTGCATCCCCCTAAATTCGGTCGGAGGGATGGGTCAACCCTCCCAGCAAAACATTGCCCCTCTCCAAATTATCTTCTCTTCCCCAGGTCACACCAGTATTAGCAAGCACTGAAGAGCAGGAGCCCACCGGGTATTCGGTCCCTCTCATCTGACAAGAGACATCTCACCCCCAGCCAGAGCCTATTCAGATGGAGGAAGAAAACAGAATCAAAAAGTCCTGTGTCTGGCAGAAACGTGCCTGCTGGGAGCCGAGCACACACTGAATAGCCTGTTCATGGTGTCTGTACTAAAAGTAAGGATCTGGCTTTATTTCTTTGTTGATGTTGATATAACTTCAGGAGCAGAAATAGTTGAATCTGGGAAATCTTGGGAATCAAAGACCTGCGCGGGGGGCAGAGGCATCCCACCCCCTCCACACCACCCTGACTGTTATTTCCCACTCCAGAAGCAGAGCGGGCACGTTACGCTTTGAAATGGGCAGAATATATGGTGGTTGGGAAGCACAAGTGTGCAAAGCAATAATGAAGAAACAACGCTGTGCTCCTGACTGGAAAGGCTGCCAGTCTGAAAGATACACCCATGGGACACATTAAAATAAAAACCAATGCAAACCCTGTACGGATGGGAAGTCCAAGTTTAATTCAGCCTAGTGAGGACTAGAAGCCTTCCTCCCCTAAAATCAGACCCAAATTAATTAAAATGTCTTTTTGCTCCTTTTTTCTTTTTTTGAGGTGAACATTTCTGGCTTTTTAGCTACTTTTTAAAGAACTCTCCCCTGGCCCCTGAATGCTTCAAGGTCCTGCATCTCAAGGCTTCACAGCTCGCTGACAACAGGCAGCTCACTCTTTCTTGCTAAGAAATTACTTACAATTTTTACACAACCAATACCAAACCACAGCCATCCTATCACCTTTAAAAAGAGAAAACGTTTTGTCCTTTCTGGAGCACATTAGCCTTTTTTTATTCAACTAAACCAGCCATGAGCAGGATCTTCCCCAATGACATTTTCAGACCTATTTAAGGTGTTTTGACTGCCCGAATTCGAACAGATATGCAAAAAGAAAAATCTCTTTGGCAATTTTGCAAATGTCATCCTAAACCTTAACATATTTCTGTAACGTGAGCCTCAGAAACTGATGGTTTCCAAAAATTGTGGACATGCAGGAGCCCTGGATGCCCCATGCCAAGCCAGTCATCACCAGCAGCAAGAACCATGTCCCGCTCCTCTGTGCGGCTGCATCCCACACCAAGAACAACGTGGCCCATCTTGAGGTTCAGCTCCAAACCCCACACGACAACCAAGGGGAGGCCAACACCAACAGGAGGCACAAATCACACCTCTGGGGTGCAAAAGCCAGGGAGAAGGCTGAAAAAAGCCAGTACAGAGCTAGGGAAGGAGGCAGGCTCGGCGGCACGCAGCGGGCGGCTGGCTCCGGCTCAGCTCCCTGGCACAATGGACCTTTGGGGAGCTCGATTCCCAGCTACGAGCCCTAACAACTTCATTACTTAATTAAATGGTACACGCAACCCAATCTGTGCGGGAGGCAGGAGAATGCAGCAGCCACGCTCCCGCTCCTCTCCAGCTCCAGCACGACACAATGCAGCACATGTCCTGGCCATAAAGTTATCCAGGCAGTTGCTTCGCCTGCCTGAGTGCCAACTACAACCGTGGCCTCTGGATGCAAATTACTGGCTTTTATAGGTTCCTAAAAACATTTCACTGTGTCTGCTGAACAATGTGGGAGTTGTAGAAAGGGCCCGATGATGGCAACGATGTAATTAAAAGCTGTGAGGGGGGGAAAAAAAAAACCACATTAGATTCCTTCTTCCAGACAGAAAAACTGGTTAAAATGTACTTCTTAAAAATAGTTTAAATGTCAAAGTAAATAAATAAAAAACCCATATTCAGTCCTCCTCCTCTCCTCAAGTTTCCAATAGCTTCCCTGCTCAGTGCCCGTGAAGGAAAACGCGTACGCTAGAGCACGTCCCTAAGCCCTGTACTCTATCTGGAGAAAAACGAGATAGAGAAACTCCCTATCTAATCACCGGCCCCGTCTGGTAGTAACAGAAGTTACTATCTCTGCCTGCCTGTCAGGAGCTGTACGAAACCAATCGGTGGCTGGGGCTGATATGGGAGTGAGCAGTACGAGGGCTGTAAAGACAGCCAACAGCTTCATCAGCCAGCTCTGTGCAGCCTGGGATGAGCCACAGCGAGCACCCAACCCAAACCAGCATCCTTGGGGAGCCTCCTGCTCCCAGAGAGCCGGGTATCCTGGGGCCAGGTATCCCCTGCCTCTTCTCCCATGCCCCAAGGGGACTTCAGACCCCCCCAGGGGACTTTAGACCAAGCCTACCCTTGGCACCCTTGGACCAGCAGAGTATTTGTTATTTGCCAATGAGGAATTCACCCATCCAAGACAAGGATCTTCTAAAGTCTGATTTCACCCACTGCAGGGTTAAAGTCTTGATTACGGCAGAAAAAGAGCAAGGGAAAACTCTCCATCCAAATGCTAAACATATCCCAAACCCCAGTAACTTCCTGCAAACTGAATTCTGCATCAACATTATTTGATGTATTGAAACTTACAGGGGTGGACTTCTCCTCCCTCCCCAAATAAATGAATGTACAGCAGCACCAGCTGGCAGCACTGTGGGCCAGGCAGCGGGTGGCTAGTATTAGCCATCTCTCACACCACAGGCACCCCCCCAGCACCCTTCCCTGTGTGCATGCTCAAGGCCAGCACTGGGTAGGAACACATCTGGGCAGGACTTAGTCCCAAGCTGCCTCTGTGCCCAATACAGGAACTTCCTCCGACGGCACATTACCGCACACTCCAAGTACAGGCACGCTGCACAACGTTTCTCCAAGCATTAGCTGTGGCCTCAAACAATCAAGGAGCTGCCTTTTTTTTTTTTTGCCTTTTTTTTTTTTTGGAGAAATGATCAAACCAGGGGTGGGGACAGAACATCCTGCGTGAAACCGCATCCTGAACAAGCATCACCACGATTCACTGTAAATAAATACTCTCTCCTTGCAGCACTTCCGTCAACTGTCACTGCCTTGGCTCCAATCACCTTTCAAGTCCAAACAGGAAAGCAGAGAAAAGCGAGTGAGATGGCAGATATGAGGTTTAATTTGCTTTTCACTGCAGTTTTCATTGGTGGTGCGCTTCCAATTCGTCGACATTGCCAGCTGCCTGGAATCACTCCTGGACCCAGTTTTTTCCTGTTAACCTTCATAATTGTATTATTATGGGCAAGCCCACAAACTCTGCTACAAAAAAGAAAAAAAAGCTGTAAGAAGTGCAGCTTCCACCCTTTATTAGATAAGCAGCCAGATCCAAACCCTGCTGCTGCAGACAGGCAACTCAGATTCCCCAAAGATGTTCCCTCACCTATGTTTTACATAATGCAAGATGTGTCTGCTAAAAAATATAAAGTGTACCTGGGGGGGGGGG
>VZRW01013814.1:829504-843359 GCA_013398125.1 Aegotheles bennettii
AAAGGGATTACAGGATGGAATAAGTTTGACCTCAATTTTCTTGAAAACTTCCAAAGCCATATATATGAATTTGGAAAGATCAAAGATGGGAGAGGATAGCAATCCTGGGCAAGAGAGTGCAAGCAGGAGCTAACTTGGTCCGTGCACGTGAGCCCTGGGAGGGGTGGGAACACTGCACACCCCACGGTATTTTGAACAAGCTGACGATGGAGAAGTAGAAGAAGAAGAGGAGCTGCCTCTCGTGCGCACCCCCTCGTGGGCACAGCGCTGGCACCTGCAGGCACCGAGGCTGGAGGGACAAGGCACTTTGCAGGGGGGCACTTGTCAAGGAGCCAAACACTGGGGGGAAACCCTCAAGAACTTCCATCAGACCAAAGCAGAGAGCAGCCCCCTGGCCCTCAGGAGGGGAGAAAAGACCTTGGCAGCCACTGCCCTCCCATGCGTGCCAGGATGCACGGGATCCCCTCCCTGCCGCACACGCACCCAGAGAGCAATTTAATTAATAAAAGTAAAAATGAAGTATTACATGTAGCAGCAAAGCATTATTAAAAGCTGTAATGTCTCAAAGGTTCCTATGAAGTCATGTTCTTACAATTCACTCTGAGGAATTTAAAGACAAAAATTACATGCTTGGTAATACTCCGGGGAGCACGCTTTTCTATGTGGCCCATTGTTTGTGTATGATGCACGGCTTTGAGAAAGTGGCATTGTTAGAGGGATCATAAATCACAAAGGGGAAGTTTGATTTTATTATTTTATTATTTTTTTTAAGAAATCTTATTCCAGACAAGGCTTTCCTCTGCTGCAGAGTTTTCAGGTAATGAATCGGCATCAGACCTACACACGCTGTGGGGGTCTCAAGCTGCTCAGACGATCAACACCCTCTTCTCTACAGTCTCTCCAGAGAAACAAGCACACCACCGCCAGTACCCGCAGGTTTTGTATCGCTGATTCCAAGAGAATGTTTATTTTTCTAAAGATAACTCTTCAAGATAAAATCTTGAATACTAAACAGCAGCACTAAAACTTCTGCATTGCCTTTTGCAGAGTTTACCTGGTGTGGTTTGCCACCTTAGTTTTCTTCAAATGATCTCTGGTTTCAATGTGGTTATTTATTCTTAGGTGTATTATTTCTGAACTTGGAACCAAAGTGGGCTCACTTCAAAAGCACAGAGCAAATGCCAGAATCACTTGCTACCCACAGGCACCCACCCCATCCTTCACAGTGCACAAGAATTAGCTGGTGGCCTGCCTCCCAACACAACCACAGTCAAGTTCTTCTTCTGATGAGGCTGACGTATTTCATATCTCACCGGAGCTGAAAACCCAGAATGCTCTCCCCGACACTGCCCAGCTGCACTTCAAACTTCACAGCAACCAACAAAAAAAAAACCCCTGAAAACACAAATGCCTAAAAAACTCCAGAACTCAAGAAGATAACAGATATCACAGCAAGGACATCCCAGCAGTCAGCAGTAGCTCCTCGCTAAGCTGAGCCACACAAAACCATTTGCAAAGAGAGAACCAACGCCAATATTCCCAGCTACAAATCACAGCTCTACAAATGACGTTTCCCTGGGACTCAGTCCTACATCACTGCACCCTACAGACCATACAGCTTCTGTCTCACACAGGCCTGGGCCCCCTTATCCCATTTTTGCGTATTTCCCTGGATTCTTTCCGGTTGCAGCACACTACATTAGTACGAGCATATTTGATTTCTTCCAACTTAGTTACCAGCCAGTACCAGGTTAAGCTCAGTGGCAGACATCTAGGCAGACACCCCAGTCCTGACTCCCAACTGGTGTAAATCAGCACAGCTCCACTGACTGCAGGAAAATTAAGAAACTGTGTCAGCTTATATCAGCTAAAAATCTGACCCCGTTCATCTGATTTGTCTCAAGATAGTCACTACAGTCAGAATGTAAGAAGAATAAATTAGCATGGATTAAGCCTGGGAAAACCTGCTGAGGAAACCTGACTACACATACTCATGTTAACTTCATTCACTCGTAATTGTGCAGCTTAATAAGTCATATGTTCTAAATGCCATTAACTAATAGGATTAGTCCACTACTAGTTATCCCTAAATACAAGAAAAAAACAGAACACCTTTCTGTTTAAGAACCAACTGGTGGCAAATTTATGGTGGTTGATTCGAGAAACACATGGCATGTTCTTCTGCCAGAACATCTGTCTCCTTCAGGAGAGCCGACTTCAACCAGAGCTGGTGGAAGGCCTCTGTCTGCCTTATTCTTACAGCAGAAGTATGTGGCTGCCAACACTACTCAAAGGAACTATTTATGCTCCATAAAAGGCTTGGACATAGTCTGGAATACAGACAGAAATGAGAGAGCTAAATCAAGCTAATTATTTTGAGAACTTCCAACTAGAAACATTATTACAATAAATTCCACGTGTTTCTCAACTTCTACACATTGTGAAGGATTTCCACTCTGTGTGTTCAAACAGGCCCTCATATGGAAACAATTACAGCATATAAACTTAAACCGACTTCTCCCGATGCAAGGACCATCGAGCCATCTTTATGTGCATTTTAAATAATTTATGTCCAACCTGAATGTGATCTGCTCTGCTTGACATCTCTGACCCAAAGCGTATCGAGGTTTATGTTGGGTTTCTTTAACATTCAGACCCTGTCGAGGGAAGGTATGATCTACACTGTTAGGAGATGAGCTCTTCTCCACTAGACACTTCAGCAGGGCTCTACCGATTGCCACCACTAACCCTATGCCAAGAAGTTCTGGCCAAAAAATGCCTATTTTGCTCTTTCTGAAGGTTTTGTGTAGTCAAGCTCACTCTTATCCTACCTCTCCTGCAGAAAGCCCAGAAGGAAACCAGGAAGAGCTGGTGATAAAGCTGGTGGGAAGGGTAGAACTTCACCACAGTCTGAACAAGAACGTGACCATGGCTCCCATGCAAGAAAGAGAACTCATTGCAAGGGACACAGCCTTGCTCCTCCTGAAAAGGAGCAGGGACTTTTCAGGAAAGAATAAGAGAAGTCTTTACACTTGTTCTTTACCTGGGAGAACTGATTTGCCAAAAATACCTGTGAGCCAATGCAAATCGGTGCCTGTGCCAGGTCCTCAAACAGGCCTGAGGGACACAGGGAGAGACAAGCTGCAGGGGAAAGCTGAGCACAGCTGAGAACAGTGAGTAAATCCCTCCAGGAGCAAGCAAGGAGGCCAAAAGGCAGCAGGGATATGTGATGCACAAGGGGAAGGGGTCTGAGCTCCTTTGCTCCTTTAGCCCATCAGTTTCCCTAACTGATGAGGGTAAAGCCAACCCAGAAGGGGAGTCAGCTCCACCCTACCTGCCACAATCCCTCAAACTTGAGTGAATTCTCTTGGAAAGGAGCTGAGGGCTGCAAGAGGAGATACTGGGAATCCTGCCCATTTAATTTAGCATGGACCTCCCCTGTACACACCTGAAGCCGAATGACCAAGGCAGCACTTTGGACTCGCTGCCTTTATCTTCACAGAGATGACACTGGTGACCACAAACTAATCCACCCCAAGCATGAGCTTGATTCGAATCAAAGAGATTCGAATCACTGATTTTAATCATGGTTTATATCAGAAAGCAGGAAACATGGTTTAAATCATTGGGTTTAATCTTGTTTTACATTTGCACTTTTATATTTATTTTCTTAAAGATTAATTCTAACTGGTTAGCAGCTTCATAAATATGACTTTCTCATTAAGCTTAACTTTTCTCCTGCTAAACAGTAGAATAGGTTATTTTCACATTCAGCTGTATCCTTTAGTTTTAGGTTATGACTAGGTTAGAAATTATGACTATTTTTATTAGTGGGTAAATTTGCTATTCATGTTGATCTTCATTTGGTTGAAAAGTAAAACTGCAACAAAATGAAAAACACATTTATTAAATGAAAGTTACTTAAATATGCTGAATACATAAAGTCTACCAATTTATGTATGTAAAACATTTACTGAACACGAGCTGTTGTAAGAAAACTGAATATATTAGGATCTCAGCAGTACTACATCTCATCCTCTCGCACCTTTATTTTATTCCAAGATTGGAAAAGGAAAACAAGGCTTCCTCTTCTCAGTTCCATACTAGCTTCTCAGTTTCTATTGAATCACCAGTGAGTGAATCACTCCCTGTTCAGCCCCATCCCAATGAAAACGGAAATCAAACTCTTCAGCTACAGAAGAGGTCACTAGTAGCTAAAGCTTATCAATTTTCACATACACTAACCTAACTGAAATATCTAAGTTCAGTTAGGACTTTGGGCTGATTTTCTTTAAAATGTCAACAGAAAAAATGTATTTTATTATTCTTTTGTATTTAAACTTTTAAGATAAAATACGTTTGTCACAGGTTTTGGTATTATCTTTTTAAAATTGTATTCTGAAACAATTTTTAAATTAAACATTACAGAATTTAAATAAAATTATTAATTAAAAACTGTCTAAAACTCCCCCATTTTGTCCTGCCTATTTAACCTGCAGTTCCAAAACTGCCTAAATATTATGCAGGAGATAGTTAGTAGTCAATAAAATGAGAAAAGGGAACAGAAGAGAAAGAAACCCCACTTATTTCTTAAACTTTAAGAAGCTACTAAAACTCAGGAGAGAATTTGAAAAATTCAAAAAGCTAGTTTAGTATCTTGGACTGAGAGCTGGATAAGAGCATTATTTCAGGGGAGGGGACAGGGGGGGACAGCAGCACTTTGCCAACTTCTGCATCAGCTCCAAAAAGGCCCCAGCATCCTCACCCCAACCTCACAGCTGGGATCCCACGATACCCACACGCGGCCCCCCTGAAACCAACTCCTTGCATTACAGTCTGCTGAGAAACCCTTAAAAAAAAATAAGCTAGAGGGAGGGAAAGGGAGGGGGAGGAAGAAAAGAAAGGTCGCTCTATTGACTACAGCATCTCTACCACACATAATTCAAGGACTATAGCTGGTATGAACCGGGGGTGGGGGGGAAGAAGGGAGCTTTTTTATCTTTTCCTTCAAAGAAACTCATCAGAAATAAACTGCTATTCCACTAGCAAATCCACAGCACGTTTACTTTGGGCAAACCTAAATAATAACAAAATAACCCAAAATCCCATGAAGGGATGATATGTAGTACATGTAGTAGAGAGAAGTTTAACAAATCCCCAGAGAGTCCCCACCAACACTGAACATGGCATTTCTTCCCTGACGAATTTACAAATCCAGACTCTCGATACAAGATTTCAAAAACAATAATTAAAAACCACATAGTAACAACCATTTGGGTGTTTCCTTTGGACTTAAAAAAAAAAAAAGACAATTATATATAAATACTACCTAAACGTACATGTGAGCTCGGTCAGGAGGCACTGAAATGGAAGAACATAGAGCTCACAGGCAACGAGTTGAGAGAATATAAATATACGCTGTTCTTTAAATACACCTTTAAATACAATTTCATAAGTTTGTATTTTATGGCAATTTGAGATCCCAATTTGACAGTCTTGTACGCACCACACACCACCTCCCTATAAAATACACATATAGAAAGGTACTCAAGTTCTTGGTTAAAGCAAGTTTAACAGAACCAGCCCTTTTCCAAAAAAACGCAATTTAAAACAGAAAAAAAGGCTTGTAATAAGGCGGCCATTTTACTGTTTATTTTATAATTCTAAGTGAATGGGTGTAGCATAAAGCTATGATTATTTTCCTGCAGTCATAATATGTGTGATTTAAAGTATGTTTAGGGAAAATGTTAAGCGAGACAGAGGTCTGTAAACGGATAAAGAATTTGGGCACAAAAATGCAGCACACTTCTGCTAACCCGCACCCAGTCTTCTGTGCAACTTTCCTTACCGTTCATAGTTCACTGCAAATGAGTGAAGCTGTCTCTAATGCCATACAAATTTGGATATCAGCTGTCCTATGCAAATTTGACTCTAATTATGTATGCATTACTGAGCTATGAAATAAGGCAGTGTGTTGTGGTATGTGAATGCACATCCCGCTCTTGTTTTTGAGCATAGTTTTCAGTGTCTGCTGAGTGTTCATATCCTGTGGACTTTCCTTTTTTTTTTCTTTTCCTTTCTATCTTGTGGACTTTTCCTTCCCCCACTTTTTTTCTTTAAAAAAAAAAAGATTTCTTTTCTAATTAAAAAAAAAATAATCAAGACACTATTCATTTTCTTTAAGCTCGTTCTTAAAAGCAATATGAATTCCAGCCACAGAGAGACCTGAAGCAAAAACCCAAGACTATTATTTTATATTGTGTAATGAATTAGCCTTAAAAAGATGGAACAATAAACAAACTACCCAGAACATTTTTGTGAGCTAATTATGTACTAAGCAAGAAGTAATTTTAACCTTATACCCACATTTTATGTTTTGGGTACTTCTATTTCATGTCCCTTCACACCTTCTCCAATAATCCATCTACTTTATATTGGAAAGCCTCACATGAATAAAACTTTATGGCACTACAGGCATTTAGCCTTCCACTGACATTCCTGGTCTGTTCAATTCTGCAATTCAATCAAAATCAAATCTCAAAATCCTCTTGTCAGCCAGCGCTGCTTTCATATGCCCGAGCCCTGTGTAAGGATAACTGCATCCAATCTTTCCCCCAAGCAGTGCTTATATTGTTTTATTACAGTTCAATGAGTGGAGTTCAAAATTACATGCAGCTGCCTACTACTGTGGTCTGTCTGTGTTACGCACGGACACAACTATTGCCCACCAGGCTTGAAATCATTCACTTACTGGTCTGGCAAGAGAGACTGTGAGCACTTCATTGTATGGAGGAACATCCTGCCTGCTAGATCTAAAGAGGGTGATGTTAGCAGATCAGTCCCTTTATAAAGGGATTGCGAGAGCCCTGTGAAATGCAACTCAAACGTGCTCGATGTTAAGCATGTGGCTACTGCACATAAAAGCAAAGATAAACCTCAACATGCACTACTCATTCTCGGAAAGCTTGTGAGGGAAGATAAAGGACTGAGGAATAAAAGGCATCTCACAGAGTTTTTATATGTGTTTTAAATGATGAAGATTCATTTAGACGATTTTTATCTTTTCTTCCCTCCCTCCCCCTCCCCCCCCAACCTTCACACTGAAACAAAAGGACTAAACACAAAGCTAATTAAATACAATTTAATCAGATGAACAATGCAGAGACTCCAAATCCGACAGCTTAAAAACTCCTGCTAGCTCTAGCTCCTGTACGACCGGGCTAGAAGGACACAAGCATCCCACCGGGCAGGATTTCCACCCACACCCACCGGGGGCTGGAGGTAAAGAGAGGGTCAAGAGGCTCCCTCCCGTGCTACAACCAGGGCTGGGAAGCAGCAATAGGCATGAACCAGAGGGAAGGGGCCCACCCGCACACACACTGCCCAGCCAGGGACCTGCAAACTCGCCCAAAGCCCCCATGGCTGGCAGCAACATCTTCCTCAGCACCTATGAAATTCTGCCAACAGCACAACTGACAACGCTCCTACAGGTTAACGTATCGCCCATCAGCATTTAGCAATCATTTTCACTTGGCTTTCCATCAGCATTTCACAGTATTACAACACTGAGCAAAATCAAAAGACAAAAAAAAAAGAAGAAAAAAAAAAGCCTTTTATCAAAGGCTATTCATCAAATATTCTACCATGACTAAATTCTGTAAGAGTAGCGAGTGAGAAAACAGAGAACACATAGTTAGACATCCTGCCGAGAAAAAGCTCTCTTCGAGATGAACCCCATTACCTTTCAACACACGGGTCTGAGAACCCAGCTAACCACACAACAAACCACCAACCTACAACAGCAGCACCAAACCGCCTGTCCACGAGTCAGGGCTTCATTCCTTGCTCAAAAAGAAAACAGAGAAAGATGAAAAGTGCACTCAGCTGCTGTGCAACTGCTCACACGATGGTTGTGCGGGAGCAAACCCAGTCGTGAGGCTGTCCAGAAGTTGGGACTTTTAACAGCCTCTGTTCAAAAGTAGCGTGGGTCATTGCATGCCCACCCTACGTGTGTCTGTTCATCTATTTCTACATCTACAAAGCCTGGAGAGGGCAATGTGACAGCAGTGACTGATCCTGAAGTCACCAACTACCACTTCTCCAGTACAGAGGCACTGGGATACTGCCCACAAGAGGCAACTTCAAATTCCCATCCCTGCCAAGGGTTTGTGGTGGGCCAGCCAACCCCAGCCTCACATCGCTCGTGTCTGTTTATTCAGGTTCTGGTGGTACAATGACTATTTGGGAACCAAACCTGAGGGTGCCAGGATCACTGCCATTTCAGTCACCCTCTTCCCATCTGAATCCCCATCTTTATGCACAAGACTAACACTTCTTCATGAGTGGAAGACTGGGTTATGGGAGCACCAAAACCCCAGAGAAGCTCTGGCACATCAGCCCACTACAGCCCTGTCCCCAAACACCTCACGTACTTGGAGCCAACATGGAAATCATCAGAGGAAAATGCAACCTCCACCTGTTAAGGATACCAAGGGGGATGAGTGAGGGGGTTGGCTGGGGAAGGCAGGCAAGGAGCAATGAAGCTTCCATCACTCTGCAGACAAGTATTTCAGAGGTCCACACACAGCTCTGCCATGGCCAAGACACCAGGCCTTAGGCTGAAATCTGCAGTTTTGGGGTATCCCATAGCCATTATTTCACTCTCCAGGGTGCTGCATGCATACAGGGATGATGCATGTGCACCACAACAGCACACACGTGCACGTGTCCACCAGCCCCCGGCTCAGGAAGAACCCCAAGCCCCACCAAGGACCAAATTTGGCCAGCAAAGAGCAAACAAAGCATAGGCAGGCACTCAGCAGAGGGACCCACTCAGGAACAGCAGATATTGTCCCTGTCGATATGCAATGACATATCAACAGTAGAGAATCCAGAATTTTAGGCAAACCACTTGGGCGTGTGCTGGGGCTAAGGGGGAAAAACCGTCTCGCTCCACATGCTCACTTGTAGGAAGTGACAGAGTTATCACGTCTGCCTGCCACCCAAAATATATTTAGCAGCCTATAGATAGCAACCCACGAGATCCATCTAGCGTGAGCCCCGGTGCAGCTCAGTCATTCACGGGGACTCTGCGTAAAGCCAAAGGGATGAGAGAGGCAAGCGAGGAGCCAGCCCCAGCCACCCCCTTTATCACCACCATGGCAGTATTTACTGTAACACATGTGACTTAGTGAAGCCCTAGATTAATTAAATGAACTCCTCCATTAATCAATCAATCAATCCAGCACAGAGCAGTTGAAATATTGAATTACTTAAGAGCAGCATCTTTATATAGGACTTTTAAAGGTCTGCTCTGGAGGACCTTATCCCCTATAATTAAATTCAGCCTCACATGGAGAGGAGCATAAGAAACCCAGAGGATGCCCTGAGGCTATGAGAGCAGAAGCATGGGCAGCCCTGAGTGGGCACATCCCAGGGTACAAGGGAAACACCAACTACTGCCTTGGGAAACACTGCCCCATCCAAGGGGTTGAAGGAGCCTCTATGGAAGCAAACATCCCCCTGAACCACCCTTAAAAACATCTCCCCAGAGAGTGGCAGTGAAGGTTCCTACTTGTTCAATCAGGACCACTAACCAGTTAATTAATAAAACTAAGATGAGGGTTGCCCAATCCCCCAGGAAAGGTTCCTGTCCAGCCAGCAGGGCTGGGACAGGGAGAGGAGGGAAACGGGACCATGTGCTGGTACTCCAGGAACACCTGAATGCATCCATAATCATTGTAAAACCTATAAAGTCAGAAAAGGTTATCTGATTTTATACATGGTGAAATTTAGGCAGAGAGTTGAAATACACTGTCCCAAGAAAGGCAGAGCACCAGTGGGAATGTCAGCAATAAGAACACCAATTGCCTGTCATCCTGAAAGCCAGGCACACAAACTGCTAATATGATCAATTCTGTCATCTGTGGGTCCACTTGAACCAGCATATTTGGACATCAAAACAGGAGAAATTAATTCCACGTCTCTTTCCATCTTCATCCCAGTTTGGATGAGACTAGTGCAGCTATGCCCATCACTGGGAGAAAGGACAACAGGAGAAAAACCCCAAACTGTTCCATGCATGGAATCATTCCAATTACTGACAAACACCTATCAACAGAAACTTTTCACATTGCATGGGAATTGGCTTCCCTCAGACAATAAAAAATAAAGCTTCACACGGCTCCCCCTCAAAAACCAGACCTATAATATCTAGGCAAAAATACCTAACCCTGGTATGTCTTCCCCCACCCTCAGCAAATACATCTATTTTAGCTGCAAGAGTCTGACTTAGGGGGCTACAACCTCTTTTGTGCTTGCTCCTCTGCCTCCAGCCCCTTCCCACGACCACCACTGATCCTGAGCAGGGATCTCGGTGAAGTGCATTGCCTACCCTGTTTCTCCCAGATACAGAGAGAGCAGAGTAACAGTCTTGAGAACTTGTGATATTAACAGGGCATGCAGGACCCAGAATCAAATAAAAATGCAGCAACATGAACACATACTTCAGTGCTCAAAAGTCACTATTTTTTTTTGGCAAAGACAATACAAAAAGGAAAAAAAAAAGCAAACTTATTACAAGCCCTAAATGTAGGATGGCACAGCATGTTAACATATTGCTGTACATCCTTTACAGAACTGCATCCAAAGCTATATTAAAATAACGTTAAGGTTGCAAAAACTAGGCAACAAAGTTGGCAACATCAACATGAAATCTTGATTTACACCTTTGGAATGAGTATTACGATCAAGTTTTCACTTACACAATCATATTTTTTCTGTGGGACTCCCATCTAATGTGTAGTTATTAAGCATTTCTTTATACCCTTACAAAAGCTGTACTCCCAGTAGCACACAGTACTTATTTAGCAAATACTATCCAAAGCCAGAGCTGAATACAGACTTACCAAGCTCCCCTTGACCATATCCCCACTTCCCTCCCTGCAGTATCAAGGTTTGTGATGTTAATGTAAGTCTTCTCACCTCTACTTGCAGAGCAGTTTCATGGCATCACAACCCCTCACTGGTGGGAAACCAAGGCAAAGCAAAAGGAAGGCTATTGATAATTGCTGGTTTAAGTTATCCAATAATTCAAGGCACCAATCCCATCCCACCTCAGTGTCTTTATGGATAATAACAACCCCCTGTGCTACAGCCCCAACTGGCCTCAGCTGTGGCTGTAAAACCAAGATCACTTCTGCAAAACTGGTCCCAGGTGTGTCTTGGTGGGCACACAGAAATGAGGAACGGGGAACCAAGTGGCAAAGCTTGGAGCACTTGCATTTGGATGACGTGCCAAGGCCCAAACAAGGTTCTTTGAGGAAAAAAAAAAAATAACAAAAAAAATCCCCAAAATGACACGATCACATCAAGAGAGTTTTCACAACGTACACAGTTTGGTTAAGGTGGCCTCTGTCACCTTAACTCTATCCTTTCCCAAACCTCATGTGTCAGCTTATACCATCTTGAAGACTGTTTTCACATACACCTGTTTTTAATGCACGTCATTTCTTGAGAATTTTTTACCCTACCTTTAAGAAGTGAGAATTGAAACAGAAGCAAGAAGCAGCTGTAACGGGGAGATAACGTGATACAACTTTGGCCAACAAGAGACACACACCCCAGGTCTCCACCAGCAGAACCAACAGCATCACCAGCTGCTGAACCACACTGCTGGGTGGCACTGGGGGCTGCTGATAGCAGGGCAGGGTGAAGACCTCAACACTAAATTCTGAACAGCCGTAAGTCTGAGGTTCTCCCATGGTGAGGCCACAAGGAGTACTCTAGTGCTCCCAAACACCTCAAAATGCCTTGAGGACTACAGTGACTCCAAAGCATTGTGTGGCTCAGTGATAAACCAGGAGCTCCCACTGCTTCCTGGGGTACCTGCTTCTACGGTGGCCAACCAGTGGCATCACCATTGCAAAAATCCCCATGTCTGCCAGAAAGACATTCCCCTTCCCGCTGCGGGGGCTCATACAGGGTGCCACCGAGGTCCCTGGTACCCAGCCTGGCACCACACGAGGAAGATGCTCAGGCACCGTGGGACTCATCCTCCCCCATCGCACCTCGGCAGGACCCTCCATGCTCGGCGAGTGCCATACGGCTGCCCTGGCTTCCCCTCGCTAGTGACAACTCCTGCAGGCCGCCCACACGGAGACACTGCAGCTCTGTTAAAAATACATACGCACATACATATGCATTCAGACATTAAAAAAGAAGAATTCTTTATACGGCGATGAGCTGTGCTGCCATCCCTGCCCATGATGTGCCCGTTTGGCTTTGCTCAGGCAGCCTCAAAGACTTGGTGAGATCAAGGGGTGCTCTCGAACGACTCATTACATGCCCAGCACCTTAATTTCTGGCCCTCTGTATTTTTGAGGATGCCACAGGTGTCGTTCAAAAGAAGTGGCATATCTCGGTTTTGCCACGTACTTAAATGGTATTTATTGAAGGGGCTGCACAAACACACAGAAACTGCCAAGCATCACATTTTTACCCTGACCTACGGGCATCCTCCCTGGTAATTTACACTTTCTTCTTTATCAAAGGCTCCCATAAAAGGCATTTGCAGTCAATACACAGGCTTATTAGCACCCGGTGTATACTCTTCCTTTACAAAGCATGGGATTCACTTTTACAAAGTGTGCGTTTACTTTGCCTTGCCCCTTACAGAAACGCCACGTGAGCGCGGTTCTGAAACGGGGTATTAAAACAAAAAATGCAATTTAAATAAATCAGCAAAAAAAAAATCAATTGAGGAAAGCTTGAGCTGCAGTGGCTCTGACTAAAGAGAACTGCGAAAGCCAAAAGGAAGGAGTTAACCTTTGTCGAAACAGCATCAAACAGTCGCTGCTGCTTCAGTTATTGCTGTACCAGGAGCACACAGCATCCCTGGGTAACAGCAGAGCATCACCTACACACTCACAATTCACCGAAGGGTCAGACCTAAAGCGCTGTCCTTTAAATGTGGGTAACAACCAACATCAGGTATGCGAGAAAAATCTGGTAGATTGAACAGGAAACTACAGAGAACTATTTCTGAAATGTAAATGAGACTCTGCTACTTTCATTTCATTATTGCCGTAGCACTGTGCTGAGATGAAGTTTCCATCTGTGATTTTCAGGACAGGGTATCCGCCATTTCAGACGGCATCTGTCAGAAACTAGAGAGACAAGTTACTCACAGTTTCTTGGTTTATAAAAATATTTAAACTCTTTTTCAGTCTCCCCTCGGACAGAGCTTATGGGAGATAATTCAGGGCTTTGGAGAACAACAAGCAGCTTTACCCCCACCAGCCTTTTTTTTTTAATTACTTTTTTAAGAGCAACTTGTAGAAAGTTACAATTTGACCAAATACTTTAAAAGACAGTTTTGACAAGGCCATGCTTGATATCAATCTTCTATTACTCCTTCGAATATTCCTGACTTCAGCAAGTTAAACAGTTTGTGGTAACAAGCCTCGAGGTTTTGAACACGGGAAAAGGTTTTCAAGTCTCACACTGAAATTCAGGGACTCTTGGATTACCTGCGAAATTTTTCATCCACACACAAAACTGAGGCAGCACATCCAGCAAAATTATTTCTAAGACTTGTTTCTATTTTCACAACATTTTCACCATCAGTCGCACAAATTCATCAGAAAAAAATGCTGAAGTCAATGATGATGCAATTAAGGCTTTGATTACATGATGACAGCAAATCGATTTTAAAGCAGATTATATCAACAGTTGGGCAAAAGGAGAGGCAGACATTATGGAAATCAGACCCTTTAATATCTTTAAGATTCCATAACCCCAGAGAGCATCTTTAATTCACCCTCTTTTATTCCAGATGGTCTCACAAAAAAAAAAA
>VZRW01013814.1:843546-912359 GCA_013398125.1 Aegotheles bennettii
TTTTTTTTTAAAGAACCCCAGGACAGAACACATCACTTACTTCCACCGGACAGGCATGGTAAGTGCCTGGTGAAGGCAAGCAGAGTGACACACAAGTATTTAAGAGCAGGATTTGGCTTCAGACTCGGCGTGAAGGCAGGAATAGGGAACTATTGTGCTGCCTGTTTTCTCACAGCAGATCCCAACTAGCTTTGGCTATGGATCCGGCACCGCCAGCCAATTTCAAGGGGAAAAAAAAAAAAAAGGAAAAAAAAAAGAGCCTCCGACCCTTTCCTTTCTCTCCCTTTTTGTAATCTCTTGCAGGCACAACCGCTCCAGCAAGCAGCTCCCCTACCAGCCCAATATTTACACTAAACCACTAAAGGACTTTCCATTATAATGCTATCTCATTGATACAAGATTACTCCTGAAACACATCAAACCCCGCAATACTGTGAAAGGCACAAACGCCGGCTCAAGAAAGAGGCACAGAGTGGATTATTTCAGTCTCGTTATTTCAACGGCACTTTTTAGATTTATGAAAAAAGTAATGCAATGCTACAGTAAGTGTTTCTCCCCTGGGGGCAACTTAGTGTCTATATGGATTAAATGTACATATGTAAACACTTGCGATAGCTAATTATATTCTTGTAAACACCCGATTCTTACCATTTCTTAATCCTGCCAAATAAAAACACTTAAAAAAAAAATTAAGAGGATAATAAATTTTATCTAAAAAATTCGAAACTCTTCAGAGATTTGCACCTGAGAATCAAAAAGTGTTAAAACTCCTGCCGTAAAAACCCCAGCAGAACACAGCGCTTGCCATCTCCTCCGGTTGCAAAGAATATGAAAGAATAACCAGACATTTTTATTCAAATGAAATTATACAAATTTTTTTGTATTTTTTTTTCTACCACATGTAAAAACCCCACCCTATGAAGAACACAAGCTTAAAGAGATCTCTTCCAATGGACCATTTTACGTATTCTACAATTTCTTACCCAAATTACGCAGGTATAATTATTTTGACACTGTAATGAAAAGAAAATGGGATTTGGGCACTGTGGGTTTATCTAATAACACTATTTCTTGCCAGACTTCACAGCACTGACAATCACAAAGAGCCCTGTCCATTCCAATAGGAAATATTTGATTTTACTGTAGGAACATTATTTATTTTCACCAACTTGCTATTATCAGAAAGGGTATGATAGCTGAATAATAAAAATGAAATCAAGAAATTCTGGTGTTTCAAGGCTTTATTTTTTTCTGCTCTCACTTTTGACATTTTCTTCCCCTGGAGAGACAAGATAAAGTGCTGTCATAAATGGGTGACTTTTCTTGTCAAATGACAGATTTGATTCTCCATGGCAACCACAAATCAAGGTGCTAGTCTGAATTAAAGCTTCTCTTAAAAGGCGTCTTTATGTTTATAAAATGAATTTAAATTAAATGGGTATTAGGTACAGTTTTTTACCTCCATTTATTTATTGACTAAGGAGCTCTGTACTGTGTGGAGCATATTTGCATTTTAAGGAAAGACAACATATTGTACTGGCAGATGCACAAACAAAGCAAGTTACAAGGTCATGCTACATATACTAGTTTACAGTACCATGAATGGTATACAGATGGACAGCAAGCAGTTAAGAGGTACTTAAATATTGGAAAAAGCACAAAAATTACCTACAGAGTAACAGATGAAGGAAATCTCTCCTCATTTCACAACACTGCTTCCTTCCACACACAGTTAACAGAGTCATGTAATTGTCACAAACAGAATGCCAAAAGGGAAAAAAAAAATGAAAAAAATCAGATGCTTCATCCTGTGCCCTTATGCAATCTTACTATAGAGCACGATACTCTCTTACAAATGGTTGTTACCATGACTTTCAAATATCCGAATTTATCCCAGATTTCTAACTTCAACTGCTCTAAAAATTCACTTTCTTGAGGTCACAACACATCGGAATGCCTTTATTCAGAAGATGAGTCAGTGGAGCCTCCTAGTTCCACAATTAACCTACCTTATTACCTCTTTTTTAAAAAACCTGAAACCCAGAGAATCTAAATTGCATTGTAATACTCTTCTCGTTCCACTTTCCCAAAGGGATGGGAAAAACCTTTGCACAGAGACTGGAATTTTTAACATAGAGGTAAAGCCAAATATATATTTTCACACATGTTCACGGGGAAGTAAAGACTTTCAAGAATTCAGATAGCCCTGTAAAAAAATCAAAACACTGCAGGTTTGTCAGCTGATTCTCTCTGTTACTGGAGTCAAGTGGCTCCACGTTCACTGCCCTTGTAAGCTCTGCCAAATTTGATTTTAAGCTTCCTGAAGTTAAAGAAGGTTTATACAGTATTAACACCAGATCTTCTCACACACTTCTCCAGTTATTACACAGCCTTTTATCCAAAATTACAATTTTAAGCAGCACAGGAAGGCTTCAGTTCAGCTTCACAGGCAGAGATGGACAGAGGATGTTTTCATCTCACCGCCGGGCTTTCAACTTCACTTCACTGCTGCCATTCCTCGCTTCCAGAGAAGGGGCAATAAAAGGGTGCTAGCAACTTATAAACCTCTTTATACCCTGGCTCTGTGCAGGATTTGGCCCCTGCACCCAGCGGGTTGGGCACAGCCCCCACCTCGCTGCTGCTGGGGTCCCAGCACACCCACACCCCAACTCACAGGCACCTGTGTGTAACCCAGCGATGTCCCCACCTCTCATTGACAGCTTTCTGACCCAAATACCCCATCTGAAGAATTTGGAAGGAATAACACTCAGGTCTCTCCGAGTTGGTGCGTAAACAATCGCTACATAAAAATCAAAGGACACTTTGCTAATGTACTACTGTATAAGTCACAGCCTCGTTAAAATAAGACTAATCTGTAACAGAAATGTGCATTTTATGGGCCGAACAACTGAATTTCTTAAGATTGTTATTGTGAGAAAAGAAAAAGAAAATGAGTCTACCTTTTCCACTCATACTGTAACCTGATCACAATGTTTATACGTGCCCATCACAGTGCTATATAAATTAAGTCCCAAGAAAGGGTCTGAGAAAATAAAATATGGTTAACTTCAAACAACACCTTCAGCTCAACTCCTGAAAATCCTTGGCACTTCTTGCTGCGCACTTCTGGACATACTTGAGGTTAAGAGGTAGACTCCTCAAGTCTAAATGCTGCACTTTTAGGAAAAATTCCCCAAATTAATACTATGCACAGGGAAAACTGCACATGGAGAACACTCTCCCAGGCTGTTACACAAGGCAGATACTGGGTGGTAGGTGCTAGGATCATTTTCTGCTAATGCGAGGGGATGGAGAGTGAAGTCCACACTTCATGCTCACGTTTTCTCTCCACCAGCAGCATTAAGGTGCAGCAAACAGGTAGAACATTAAGGTAATACTCACGTCTCAGCAGAAAACAGGGCGATTTTCTAGGCCTTTAGTGCCAGCTGACAGCATGGGTCTGCTGAATAAGTGGGCAAAGAATTAAGCAATAGGAAGAGAAACTTGCAGCCACCAAAATTGTTATTAAAATTGCACTTCAGAAATGGACAGTCAGGGAGAAAAACCCTTCAAGTGCTTTAGTTTGGGGCTCTGGACCTTTGTGGTGGTGCTGAGGCACCACCAAAACCTCCTGGGAGCACCCGGTGCTTCCCAGTGCGGAGCAACTCCAGGTACAGACATGCATCTGTTGCAAAAGGGCTGCAAAAGGAGACAACTTGGCTTAAATGCAGTAGAAAACGACATTTATTTTTTTTTTACCTCCAAGGTCTCAACCACTCAGTTGATGGAAATACAGGACTCTGATTGGCAAGCACCTGAAATTTAACCTGGGGTAAGTAGATGATATTGTCTTCCTCCTGCATTCGGCGGGCATTTCTGAGCTGGCTTCCAGCAAACACATTAAACCCTCTCCTTAATTGTTGTGAAGCAGCACAGCTCACCTTTCCTATTATTTCTTATGCATGGCATTTCATTTTATAGAGCATGAGCTCAGTGTTGGCGATAGCCATAAATTTTTACTACTTTAATAGTATAAGTTATCTGACGTTTCCTACCACTGAGCTTTGGGATTTGAGACTGACCGGTCTTGACAGAGATGGATAGTTTACATATGAGTTATAAAGGGAACAGCAGAGGCTTCAGTGGTATTTTAAGCAGGAAAACTATGCAACGTACTTTAAAAAGTGAAAAGACAACCAGGAAAGTCTTTGGTTGGTAATCACAGTCAGGAAATGCCAGCAAATGTTTTGAGATGCTAGCTGCAAATTTGAAAAATGTTAAAAGCCAGCTTTGCTACCTTTAGCAGTGAACTATAAAGCTAATCACATATATTTTTGGGGTCCTTAACGTGGACCAGATGGAACTACACCACACATAAATAAAAAACATTCTCTAGTTTGTGGGCTGGTTTGAATTTTATTTCATTGGATAAATGTGGAAGACAAAGTTACTGAGTAGGTTTTAGTCTGAGTAACCAGGAAAGCAAGTCTGAGTAAACCATGAAGCAATTAAAAGGAGTTCAAAGATGTGTTTTCATCCATCAGATACCCTACTGTCTTCTAGATTCACATCAAAATTATTGCAAGTGAAAAAGGGACTGTCAAATTGACCCCACCACATCCGTAAAAACTGGCTGGGAGCAAGTTCAGGTGCAGCACCTGCCCCTGAGTTCCCAAGCCTGTCTGGGAGGGTTCTAGCTACACTCTATTGAATCCTTAATAAATAAATAAATAATCACCATCATTCTTCTCATCTCTTGCTTTGTTAGAAATAATACAAATTAATTTGGGAAAACTTGATAACAAGGTATGGAAATCATAGATGCAAACTTGCGATGCAAATAAACTATGGCGAATAATCTTGAATCTGTTTTAAGTTCTAAAATTATTTACTTGTTCCGATCTGAGCAAACATAAAAGAAGAATACCTCTCCCAGGCTCCAGGCATTGTTACCATCAATTAACTAACAATTTCATAAACAATAAAAGTATTACAAAAACAGCAGCACATCCCCACCTACACATTAGCACCAGTCAGCAAAAAAAACAACAAAAAACTACAAACAACACTTCCTACTCCTTGAATTCCCAAAGGAAACTCCACCCCAGCTGCTGCAATCAAAAATACGGACTTAACAAAGTGCCTGCAAGGTTAAGTGGTGATTTTAGGTGTTACTTGTAGCAGAAGAATTTCAGACGCAAGGGTGAGTGTAAGCCGAGAACTCCTCGAATACAGACTTTTCCCCAAATGATGATTTCTTGCAGAGATTGTGTTCTCTGTTTCAGGATGCTCAAAGGTGAATGGGTCTAGATGAAAAAAAAAATAAAAAAGAAAGAAAGAAAAAAACTCCACCCACTAAATCATGGATCACCAACTGAGCCCCAGCAACAGCAGTGTCCTTGCACCAGGTACAGATGTTTCCAGGAGTGAGCTGTGCAATCACCGCCCCATTGCATGTTGGAGGTGGCGGGATAGTAGGAAAAGGGGATTCCAGCCTGCTTCCTCCCCTCCTCTTCTCCCTCCCGCACGTCCACACTTGCCTCTTCCCACTGGTTTCTCAACTGTGTTCTCAGGTTTCTGTGGGTCAACACAGCAACCCACTTGGCACCCGTACAATGCCTGTGAAATCCGGGGAGTCATGCAAATGCAGCTGAATATGCAATGTCTTCATTTCTGATTCATTCTGAATAGACATGATGCCATTTTAGCCAGGATGGTGAACACCTTCATTCTTAACTTTGGAGAGTATTCTTTAAAAAAATAAAAATAATCCCAACTTCTTCTTGCTCCTCAGCTCATCCGATAATGGCCCAAAGGTCCCTAAGCACGCGCACACCGTTACTGCAAGCAGAGTCATTGCTCCTGCTCTGAAGTTAGGCAAGCACCAGATCAGGCCAGCACCAGCCACCTGCAGAAATGCAGGCTGAGCGGCATAAATTATGCAAACATATCGTGCATCTGGAAAATGGGTGTTATAAAGTACAGCATCACTGTTTTGCTGACAGCAAGCTGAGCCCCTACCTGGTACTTCTCCTCCTGGGTATCTTTCCTCTGTCAAAGTTAATAACACTTTGCCCCCAAAAAACAACATTATGGAAAAACTCAACTGTCTCCTGGGAGTTCAGGTGGTACTTTTGGTGAATCAATTCAGTCTTTAAAACTGTGAAATACAAGGATTTTAATCCTGTTTTAAGTGCAAGTTTCAGTGCAAACTGAACTTCGAACCCTTTGGGATTTCTTTCTGAGAGTGAGTGATCCAGATGAGGATCTGCTTCAATGTATATGCAGTAATAAAGTAAAGAGTAATGACTATGGCAGAAGAGGGTGATTTATAAAACACATGTGTAGAAAATAATTATTTACCTTCATAACAAGCAGTTTCTTCTTGGTTTCTGCACCATAAATGTAACTTTCTCCAAACCGCAACTTCTTAAAAGATGTTTGTCAACTTCTGTCATTCACAGATACACAACAAAGACAAATGTATATCTTCCTAATGAGATGCACAGCCAAGGACGGTTGTCAGCATCATAGCACTGCTGTTGTGACATGAATTTCATTTTATTCAATACATAATGGGAAAGCTGTTCAATCCAGCAGTCCAAGGAACGTCCAAATAAGCATTAATAATGTGGTGAATAACTGATCATCACTAGATGGTTTTCAGCAAGATAAAGGTTTTTTCCTCCCCCTTTTAAAAAATATCCTCCTAGTTAGAAAACAAAGAGGCAGAAGTTAAGACTGTTGCCTGCTACCTCTTACAACAGGCACACATCTGCAAGCACCAACCTGCTCGCTGCCGAGCCCGTCCTTGTGCACAGCGGATCCCAGCCCTGCATCAACAGATTGCAGCAGCACAGCAGGTGGAGCGGGGGGTGAAGGGAGAAGCAATTACCAGGTATTGTGTTTCCCATTTCTCAAGGTAGATGGCAAATTCTGTTTCACAGACATGTACAAATTCGCGTACAAAACCCACTGCATAATACAAAGACATCTGTGTTTACCAAAGTAATCATTATTGTTTAATGCGTATTTCTTACACCATTTAACAAATAACTTTAGCTCTGATGAACATGGTGATTTTCATGATAGACTTAAAAAGAAAAAAGTTCTTAAGAAATGTGGAGCTGCCAACACATGCTAAGTATCGAGACAAGCACCGCAGAGTAGAGGCACAGCTCTGACCTCGAGTGTTCTCACCACGTGCATGCTCAGCCAGCATAGTCCAACAGGGAATTGGTGGCTTGCATCAGAACTTGACACCTTCCTTATGCCACTACCTGCGCCAAACTTCGTGGGCACACACCATGGGGGCAGGCAGCACCTCACCAAAAGCCACATGCAACCACAGGAGTAAAACCCCACCACTTCGGGACTGACCCCGCAGCCAGGTCTGCACCCACCCACAGCCCCAGAGGGCTCCCACAGCTCAATGAGATGGACACACCAGCCTTCAGAGCCAGCCCCACCACCACAGCCACGGGGAGCTTCCCATCACTACTTGTACCTTGCCACTTCGAGCCATCCTCTCCACCCCACTGCACCTCCCGTGTGCAGGCTGGAGCCCGGAGGGGGCGATGTGCCCAACTCTCCTGGGCTGCCCGGGAGCTGCAGGCAGGCACGGCTCACCCACAGGGATGGGGGAGCTCAGAGGAGGAGTGAGCTGAGTCGAGACCCCACTACATGTTCAGTGATTATAAGATTAGTGTGTTTTTATTTAAAGTACTATCCGTTAACAGCCCGCATTACAAAAGGAGCACAACAGTATCGACAGACTGTCAATATTAATAGGAGTGTCTAATGTTATATCAATACTAATTTAATTTCTGTTATCTGCAGGCTGCAGGGCCTTTCTGAAGAAACAGAGGAACACGAATGAGAAAGCCAAAGCAGGCACATAACAGGAAAACGAGCCATTCCTTCAGCTTCTCCATCATTCAGTGGCACCCTGCTGTTTAACACAGTTTTACCCTTGCTGCTTCTCCTAAGAAAAACCACGAACAACAAAACCCTCTTAGCTGTTTTCTATTATCACCAGAACCTCAACCCTCTTTTTTTGGGCAAGCAACATCTTTGCAGAACAGCATCTTTCCTAACTATCTACAGCCAAAAATCTGTAAAATAAACATATCAGACAACAGCAATTACTCATCCTTTGGGTCAATTCACAAAGGAGAATTTCTAGATCATCAATGACCCAACCTCATAGACCTGAAGGGCCACATGGAAATAGCACATTCTTTGTTTTACACACCAAAAGAAATATAATTTTAGGGACTGGTAGAGGCAAAACTTCTTGAAGAACTTGTACTTTAATGAGGTTCAAATGAGTGTCCCTAAGAGTACAGAGCAAGGACAGTCATTGGTAAGTCTGCCCAAGGCACAAGTGCTGTGAGGTAGGGACAAGACCTCGCCCTTACGAGGGATGCTCGGCACAACCAGGATCCCAGCACCACCTCTGAGCTTCCCATTACTACTAACGTACTTTAAAAGAGGGAGGAAGACAGGTCCACAATGACAAAATGTCAAAGTGAACAAAGTAATTCAGCTAATTATGTAAACATTCATTATTAATAATATTAAAATATCCTGTTTTGCATTTCCTTTTTGTGGCAGAATGAGCAGCATCTAAGGACTCCGAATTATCATCTAAGAACTGAATAAAAGAGGAAACTGCCTAAAATGAAGATACAGTATCAAAGAATATTTCTCTTGCTTTAGCACATGAATGATCCCAACTGTACTCGCTACAAAGCATTAAGTGGGAATGCAGAGGAAAATATTCTTCTCCTTAAATACATTTGAAATAAGTGATTTATGGTTTTCAAACTGCAAAGGAGAGAAGTGGAAAAGAGAAAGGTATTGGGGTAGGAAATTGGCTTACTTCGTGATACTCCATGATGTGTGACCAGTTCCCACAAACGGGTGAATCCTCCTTCCTCCGTTAATGAGGCTGCAGGTTTGCCGGTCCCCGCTGCACAGCAAGGCATGGGGAGTCCACCCCACCACCAACTCTATCCTCACCATTTCACATCGCTGTGCCACATTTCAAAGGGTAACGATACCCAAAGCTCCCTTCAAAATACCTCAAGGGCAGTGACTCCAAAATGCCAGCGATGCCTGGGTGGGTGACAGACACCTCCACTCCCCGACGCTGGCCCACGTCACCATGGACGGAGACATCCTCCAAACCCCACATCAGACCAAGACAAAACAACATTTAAAATGGAGGTAGGGAAAAAAAAGCCCTACTTTTATACTGCAACTAAAACACAGGCTTCCCTCCTCCCCCAAGTTCTCCTTGCCAGATTTACAGAAATCACCACTCACACAAAGTTCTGCCTTCAAAGAGGTCTTTGTTGCTACCTGTGGCCACTGCAGTCACACAGATCAACATTAATCCGTGGCTGTGAAGAAGCCATGTCTGTCAGACTGCTTCCCAGAATGACAGAAAGAAGGAAGGAAGGCAGAAAACAGTCTGTGGCCTTTAAAAACCAGAGGACTGCACTGTTGAACAAATCACTTCCAGGCAGTTGGGGATGGAGCCAGAAAAGTATCTTTGAGAGAAAAAAGAACTGGTGAGGAAGCAACAGGCAAGCAATGCAAGGGGAAAAACTGTGCCACAGGGAAGTTAATCCAAGAGGAGTCCCATAAATTGGAAGAGGATAAGAATAAAAATTAGGAGGTTTTGGACAAGGATTAGTGTAAGTGAGGTAGCTTCCTACCAGGAAATGGGGATTGAACGGCTCATGCACAGCACAGCCGAGGACCTCAGAGGAGGCAGCAGGAAGAAATTAGGGGGCACAATGATGTAGGTCAGCCTGCAGACTAAGAAAGCAAATTCAAGATGAACTTCTGGGTCTCAGCACCCACCAGGGCAGCCTGGGCCACCTTAAGGGATCTGCAGAAGAGAACAAACCTCTCCAGCCTGACCAGAGAGGTCTGCCTTTCTGTCTTAAAGCTCCAGATCTGGCTGTTAGGAATTACACATTCAGCACTATTATCCACAGAAGATGCGCTCATTCCCTTCTGCAGGTTTGGAGAAACAAGGCATGAACTACACAAACTGCACAGCACAGTTCAAGAAAGGAATCTGCCATACAGGAATCCTCATTGCCAGTTATATCTTCCTCTCACCTCTCTGTCCTCTCTCCGCACACCACATCCCATGTCTACAACCACTGTCTTCGCAGCACTTCTCCCTCCTCAGCCTCTTCACAAACTTCCCACCTTCTTTTCTCCCTGCACAGGAGGCAGCACTGATGAGAGCAGCAGCAGCTGTAGCTCATAACTCCTAACGAATGCCAGCCAGAAGTGATTTGTAGGCATCAAGTAGATGATTATTTTTTGAGAGAGTGGAGAAGAAAAAGAGGGGCACAAGCTTAAGGTGGTGTTGATGAATGAAGATGAAAAGAAGGTTTTAGGGTGAGAAGTGTTTGTCTAGCGTGACCTAAACCATTCAAACCTCATTTGATAGATGATGGACATTTATTCTCTGCTGTGTGTCACTTCAAAGTCTGAGGTTTATATTAAACAAGAAGTCTTCTCCTTCTAAGTTGTTCTTCACTTTTTCCCAGAGCTTATCACACAGCACAATACCTGGAAATGTAATCACATTTAGTTTTTTTAGAATAAAGTCATACAGTCACTAGTTGTACATATTAGAAGATGCATTTTATTGTTTTTCATTATGTAATTGTGTGCTTCACTGCTTTTCATCTGTTTTTCCTTGTTGTGGGAGGTGGCACAGCCCAGGAATACCATTTCTCTGGGGATGATGTTCTAAGGGCAGAATGAAACCAACCCACCCGTGCTCTGCTCCGATGCAGTGCCACCACCCTTCCCTCCTCTCTGCTCCCCACAGGCGAGGACCAGATCCCCAATAAGCTGACAGCTGGCTCTCTGAGGCAAGGCAAATCCAGCTTTTCCATCATAGGATGATTATATAGATGTTCACATCCCTATACATTAAAAACAAACACATTATGCTAATAAATTATGCAACTAAACTATACTTGATGGGATACACCGCTGTTTGCTTCACACAAAGCATTTAACCACAGGGTAGATTTACTCATTTACTACATCTATTCCTCTAAATGTGCCCCAAAATTTGTTTTCTCAGGACCTGCTCACTAAGATTGCTTTCAGTATTGGCTTTTGGGGAGTTCATTTTACTTAGAATTTGCTTTTAGAAGAGAACACCACGGATTCACTGAAACTGTATTTCTCCACCAGAACGTTGATTCACACAGGAGCAAAAAAGCATTTCATGTTTGTCCTGGCCCCAGCTGAGGACACCACCACTTCTCTGTATCCTATCCTGGAAAAAAGGCAAATGCCTTTGATTTGAGATGCTCTGGTCCCCTGTGCCCCAAACACACAGACCTCCTGCTAGGGCCTCTCCTCTTCCCATCAGCAGCAAATCCCCACTGCAGCCCAGCTAAGCCCTTGAAGACCCCACAACTGTGCACCCAAGCTCAAAGTATTGAAATCTTGAAATTATGCTCCATCAACTTGCTCCATCTCACTACACTTTTAGAGCTTGGAAAAAAGAAGTATCAAATTCTATTGAATTTCTCTCTACACAGCTGCATCTCTAACGAACCCCCATAAAAGTTAAAACTTACATTGGGTAATCATATGCAATTGAAACATCATAAAATGAGAAGTCAAGGAACTGTACGTGGGCTGCAATGACTTGTCTTATTGTATTCATTCCCTTAATAAATATATCTTAAAAATAACCTCACAGTCACACATTTGCAATATAATATAAAAATAACACTGGATTCAAATTATTAAACAGGTAATTTAATAGAACGAGAATTGAAATGTAGGACAGCGTGCAACTTCATGCTATAGGAATAGGATGATTTTAGCCAACACAACTATTTTTCTTTTTTGCATTATCTTTGCATTTATAATACTACAACATCCACATAACCTTGACACCATAGTCACCTTAGTAACAAACAAGTGTAATGTTCACTTGTAATTCAAGTCCCAATAGGGTCTTTGATTCAAGTAAAACAAAAACCGGAGGCCCCTACTCTGTTGCTTTTTTCTTAGTCACATATACATAGGCTAAAAGGATTTGGAAATAGATATATTTGTACACTATTAAATCTACAGAGCCATTTAATTTTAATTTAATGCAAAATGGAAACAAATATAACACCTTTAAAAGACATGACGCTAAAAAGAGAAGCAAATTATTAAAGTTCTGGATCAGCACAGCTTGGCAAATTCACACCAAGTAAAGGCCAAGATTTAAACCAGCCTTGCAGCCAAGAGCAGCAGCTGTGCTGGGGGACCACGGCACCAGCAACACCGGCCAGGCAGAGGACACCCTCCACCATGCCACCACAACCCAGCGCTGATGGAGGGGGACGAGGATCCCCAGTCCAACCATCACAACACTGGGACTGCACCTGGTACAGGCTACGTTCCTGGCTGCATGCTTAGCTTCTGCTTTGCATAGCTGGTTTAATTTAAATTGGGGTATTTTAAATGAAAGAAAATGAGCATAGGTCCCATCATTGCCCAGAAAAGGAAAGGTCTGAGCCCTTCCAGACCGAGGCCTTTCCTTAACGATGGTTAAGACCAGACACTTCAGAGAAAGGTACAAGAAACAATTGAATTGAGAGTTTTCACCTTTGGGTAAAGGGGTTTCTGTGTAACCCTTTGCTAGCTTTGTCCTAAAGCAAATAAATTTATAGTCTTCCTAACCTGTAGAATTAAATAAAATAAAACCGCTGCTACTCAAGGTACCCACAGACATTAGTGATTACCTGTACAGTCAAATCCTCTTATTAAATCCATGTAGTTTCAATGATTACCTAGTCCTGTTTCAGGAAAAAACAACAAAACAAGACACTTAGCTGCAACCTAATCTGAAGCCCTCTTTTACTGTGCTTCCATTGGCTTGCTCTTCCCACAACTCCAAAGCTCCAAACTTCTGCCCCTGCAGAAGAGCCAGCCCATCACCTCCGGTGCACCAGCCCCAGCCACACATCCCGCTTGTCAGCCTGGGCTGCCATCTGCCAGGGCTCCGTCCTGGCCGTCACGCTTTTATTAAGTCCCTGATGAACGTGATTCAATTAACGTCGCCTGAAAAGCCACCACACTGCAAATGAAAGGTGACAAGGAGTTGAGACAGTAGGAGGGGGGCACGGCGAAGGGCAGAGCAGCCAGAGGATACGACAGACCTGCTACCACACATGGCAAGATGGGTTTGATCTGCCTGTGTCCAGGGGGGACGATGGGGAAGGACATGGGGTGGGGGAGAAGAGTCTGGAGAAGTGAGACTTTCAGAAACTCTCCCCATCCTGCTGCTGCAAAGGCAAATCGGAGGCCCAGGCATGCTTTTTATAGGGTTATTCTATCATCAAGTGCTTTGTCCATACGTAGCACCATGGTGCTGCTCACCAGCAAATGCTGATGGAGCAACAAGCTGTACCTTGCTGGAGGCACAGAGGATGCCACCGACCCCGCCGGGAGGTCTGGGCACGAAGCAGCTGCAGGAGTGGGCTCCTTCTGCCGGTGGAAACAAGGACTCGGCTAAATGTGGTGAGCTACAAGTTTCTGCAACAACGTGCAAGTCTCCAACATGTGGCCCGTAACGTAGCTGTTGCCATGGTAAATATTCATGTTTAGTGAAAAGTGTTAGATCTTGTATCATAAGTTAAATCAGCTGCCAAGACACATTTTCACAAGTAGGGGAATTTTTGTCTTTTCAGAATGGAATGTTTTTCAGTTGACATTGATTTTTCCCTAAAATAAGTCCCCCAGAAAGGAAGCCAATCACACGTGAGGCAGTCCAAGAGCTGAATTACTCTACTCCTTCTCTGAATCATCAACAAGTGTTGTGTGCTAGTGCGTGTGTGTGTGTACAAATGCACTGTAGCTTCATAAATCCCATCCTCTTACACAAATGAGCAGTTACACAATTTATTTGGAATATTAAAGTAATGATCCCAGCAGAAATGGCACAGATACTTCGTATTTTAGGTGATGAGACTTAAACAAGTAACTTTTCTAAATAGAAGCATCTCAAAAGAAATAATTAAGCTTAACTCACCCTAGTCTTTTCACAAATATAAGACTCAATCCTGAGCCTGAATATACAGTTGTTTATGTAGGTCAAGGACAGAAATAATAAGAGCGTATTTACTTGCTTTGATGCTTCTTGTTCAGTATTTCAAAAGAGGACAAATGGTTTTAAGACAATCTCAGAAAGAGAGACAAGTTGGAATTAATCCAGAATTGGCTAAAAAACACTTGTTACTTTTATTCATCTAAAAACTGTTGCAAGAAAATCTGACTGTTAATAACTCAAATTCTGCAAAACTACATTCATGTGTCCTTCCACTCTTGAGCTACTCAAGATTGGTTCATTCTAGCATCTTATGGTTGATCTTCTGTATTTAAGGCCAAATGCATTTCCAACAGAAGGGTCTTTAGAATAAAGGGGAAATATCATAATTCAGTAATTAGCCCAATTCCTTTCAGAGCAGGGTAAATAATGCTTCTGATAAGAGAGCAGCAAAGCAGAACCAGTCCTAAAGTCTGAACAGAAAAGACAAAAGCAGTCATCTGCTTTGACGTTCTGCAACCAAAGTAAGAAGACTAGTAGCAATGACCTTCTCGGCTCCTCCTGCCCAAGGACAGTTAGGGAGAACCTCTCCCACTGACATGCACAGGGAAGACTCAGCCCCTGGACCAGCCCTGCAGCTCCCACAGATGTACCACTGCCCTGCTGAATGGTGGAGAGCATTTCGTCAACGTTGGATTCCCCTCTTCCACATCTCCCTTCAACAACTGCAAACTGGATTTCACCTTGGTTGAGTTTTCTGCGGTGAGGCCTTTGCCCAAGAGATTCCCTTCTTCTTTACCTACCTCTGAGTAGCAACAGCCAGCAGCCAGTCACATCCTCGTTTCTAAGTTAAGAAACACTTCTGATTCCTCCTCCTCTCTCTAATTACTGCTCTACAATCGATTTGCTGTACCCCATGCCAGATTCGCACCTTAGCTCCTCATCTCTAGTCATTAAAACTCAAACTCTCCTCCCATCTTCTCCACAAAAGACATTTTCTAGCAAGCAAGCTACTGCTTAAGCTTTCCTACCCCTTTCTCTACTGAAACCAGCTCTACTGAAAGGCTGAAGCATATTTAGCACTCCCAGCTCTCTGCTTGCCTCTTTCTTTTATTTCACATGGTTCAATGTTCTCATTCTGCCTTCTCCCCTTCTTTCCCTACCCCAGCACTACAAAAAGACATCTTCTGCGACACCTTAAAAAAAAAAAAAAGATCACTGAATTAACATGACTTGCACTGCATGGTATTTTCAGACCAGCCATTTGCTAATGTCGCAAACACAATTAGGAAGTCAGGGAAAGAGCTTACAGGAGCAGATGAAAGCTGCAGAGATAAAATGGAAAGCTTTTACCTGCCAGGCTCTCAGGTTAGGGATCTAGGTTGCCCTCGGATCTAATAAAAGAGCCATATTAAGGAGATGCATAGTCACATTGGTGTAAAAACCAAGCATGGCTTTTAACATCCTCCAATTGACATGGATTTTTGCTCCGTGATTTGCAGGCTGGTAGCCATAGGTGGTTTAAATTCTCAATATCAAAAAAAGCTCAGAGCATTACTGGCAATTAAAAACAGCTTTTATGCACGCACAATAACACTTCTCATGCTTTAAAAAAAAATAATATGCATATCCATATTACCATCATAATAAGTGCCACAGAGTGACATGATATGATTGAGTATAATGGCTCCTTTGGAGCCATTATGGTCGATCAGTAAATAATACACTTTTGAAATTGTCTAACTACATATTTACACTTGTCAACTCACATACACTTCAGTGACAGAATTTAAAAGAAACACTGTAAAAAACTGTAAGAACATTAAACCACTAAAACATTATGCTGAAGTAGTATTAAGGTTTGACTTAAACCCACAAAAACATGGAAATTCCAGGTTAAGGCCAAATCTCTGAAAATGGCACTGTCTTTAGGTCATCGAGCTGTGCCCGAGGGCATGCACTGGTCTGGGCAAAGTGAGGGAGGGTTGGGCAGGGAATCGTGGGGTCATGGTGGTCCAAGGCATCAGGTAAGCACCAAGCCATCGTGGAGGGCTCTGCCCACCAAATTCGTGGGCAAGAGCCAACCTACCCGCAGCAACTTAGCTGTTCAGCAGGACACCACTTCATGGTATTTTGAAAAAAACAAAGCCTGGATCTTTTCTCTGTTTATTCAGATGAATTTCCCAATCAAGTTGAGAAGAATTAGTCTTCACTTACTTCGGAAGAGGCCCCATTGAGATCCTGGGAGTTTTGCCTAGCTGAAACACATGGAGAAAAACTTCAGGCTTTGACCGTAAAAAGGCATTGTCAAAAAACTATGTTAAACAAACATGACAGCAGAATATTAATATCCCAAAGATTCACTCCATGTGGGAAAAAAAACAGACTGGGAAGCAAGATGTTTTTTCAAGAGTAAAATAATGGGCTTAGTGTTGGCCTTTTTAATTGATAATTTTGTCTCTCTTGTTCAGCTGTAGTCACTTTTGCTCCAAGCAGCAGCAACTCTATTGGTTCCAGTAGAGCTCTGCTGAAAACAATAAGCACCAAGCCCCCAAATGCCATCTGTCTTTCTGCGAGGGTCACATCCTGCTGGCCCAGAGTCAAGGGGGTTATCAAACATTTGCAGGATGTAAAGAGCAGCCCCAGTCCCGTGGCACCTCCTTGGCAACAAAAGGACCCCAGAACGTTTCAGATGCTCTGCACTACAGTCCTGAACCATGCTGTAAAAAGCAGCAACGGATATGTTCCTAGAGCAGAGGTCTTACTTTCATATATGTATGTACACATATATTTATGTCAGACTTATCTATTACCTAACTTGGGAGAATGAAACCCATAAAGGCTTGGCACAGCAGACTCTTGAGCTGTTTGAAGGCACAACCACCACACCCCCATCGAGAAGCAGTTACTGCTCAGTTTTATAGTCAACTCTCCCCTCGACCGGCTGACAAAGCAGCCTCCCTCTACTCTCAGCATCTGGGATTTTACAGCCGCTGTACATAAATGGGATTTTCATGACAAACAACTCTGTATTCTGTTTCCTTGTATATCTGAAAGCAAGAATGATCTCTTAAGGCTCTGCTGGGAAGGCGTACTAATGAAGACAAAGAGTATTTCAGGCTATATCCCCTAGAAGCATTATCATGATGACAATATAAGGACTTTGTCCTACACAAGTACTTTAAGTCCACGTTCTCCTCCGAGTGCAGCTCTTCAGGACCCCCTCTGTATGCACACTCCACACCACAGCCCTCACAACCTCCTCCCCAGCATCCCACCACCCCACAACTGCCTGAAGAGGATGGGGTTTGCCGTCAGCTCAGAGAGCTTTCTCCAGTCCCTCATTTCATAAGCCCTCCCTGAGATGTTTGCTTTTGTCTAAATATTATAAACCACGGTACGACAAAGACTTAATAAACCCTGTTGCCTTTTCACTTTGCACAGCGTCTGTCTCCTCTCACCCTACCTCGCGGCTCATGCGAATGTCAGAGTGAGAACAGTTTTTACATCTCCTCGGGTCGCCCCAGAGTGATATAAGCAAAGGTAAACAAACTGCTGAGGTCTGGGTATTTTTACTTCAGATGGGATGTAAATCAGTGGATGAAAGCTGGGAATAAACTGGCAGTACGAGGGCAGCTTATTAAAGTTTCCTCCCCCAGCTCAGTGTTCCCTCAGTGTAATATAGCTGACATAACCCTACACTAAGGAAAGAAAAAAAGCCTTAGAGATATAAATATTTTCCCCAAAGCCAAAGATAGTCTTCCTTCAAGATGTCTGGCCAACTCAAAAGAGAAAAGCATTCCCCTACCAAAGGCAGAAATCTTCACCTGTAAGAACTCAGGAGACCGGAGCTGCTCAGCTTGGTCACAAGCTTCACGTGGAACACACCAACGAGGAGACCAGACACCACCATGAGTGCTTGGGATGGACACAAGCCTCACACAGGACACCCCAATGCACCAGCACTTGGGCTACAGAAGGTGCTCAGTTCCTACCGTACAACATCCACCACTTCTCCAACAATAACCGGATCAAGAGCTTCATCCCACGGCTCAAATCAGAAAATGACTGGTCCTGTGCAGAGCTGAAAGCTCCTGGGAAGATGAGGTTTCTAAGAACAGCAGCTGCAACTGCCACTTAACTATCTGCCCAGTGGGTGCCCCAAACCCACAACCTCCTCACACCATTATCTCCCGGCAGAAAGACGTAGCATGCCCCCACTCTTCCCTCCCTACCTTCTTGCTTAAAGCTTTCAGCCACTGGTGAGGAAATGACTCTGTCTTGCTCCACCTTTCTCTCCATCACCTTGCTGTCTGTGAGGACTGGTGAGAAAACGTTTCAGCAGCTCTTACACTTCCATAGCATCCATTTCCTGAGGCCCTTATGGAAACAAAAGCTGTCTCCCATCTCCTTCAGATGACAGTTTTATCAGATAATAGCACAAAGCAGGAATGATCCTTTAAAGATGCTACCAATACTCAAAGGTATCTGAATGGCAGCAGTGAGAGATCACGCTGGTGGCATTCACCCACCAAAGGGCAAAGCCTGAACAGCAATCTAGGGACTTGCAAAGCCTGTTTGCTAAAGAGTGTGTATCATTACTTTAACCTACCATGAGTAGTTGTTTGGCTTTTCTGTGTGCACGTTGTACTTTTTTATATTTTAAGTTAAAACCTGCTGAAATTCAACAGCTCCAGACACAGCAGTGCCAAGGAAAAGGAGCCTCTGGTCCCTGAGAGGGACTTTTCTTAGTGCTGGCTTGACACATAAAATCTGTTTCTTCAATTATGTCTTCCCTCTTACCTATTTTAGACGTGATGGTGTGAAAACATAATAAAAGCTCATAGAAAAAAATTCAAGGAAGCTAAGAAAGTATTCTTCAGATCATATTTAGAGGTTTTGGCTCATAAATGCTTTAATACCAGGAGGACAGCCACATGCACACCAGCAAGGGCAGGTTCTCACCCTTCCCAAAGCACCAGAACCTCCATCTCTAGCAGTGTGAAGAACTGTCCTGTTCAATACAAACACAGTTACTGCAGTACAAAATTCCAGCTACAGAACCCACTTTGCACTGTTAATGTCCCACATCCAAGGAGATGCTGATGTTCTACAGAAGTTTGTTGTACACAGACTCGAGATCCGCACTGAGAACACTACATGACATCTCTGCTGTGTCATTCCTAGTTCAAAATATATCTTAAGGCATCTGAAGTATCAGCTAAGGGGTTTTAATCATGCACTCACAAACTCTATCAAGTCAGGGTGAAGCCTTGCAGATAAAAGCTTACAGTTCACCACCTTCGCACAGTAAAATCTTTTCCTGTTAAGTGATTTATCAAAATAATGGATATTATTTGTATGATAAAACAGGTTAGTTGAAAAATTGTCCCAAGTAAGGCATTATAGTCATAACAAAGTCAGGACTTGTTCTACTGCCACAACAAAAATCCTGTAGTTGGTTTCATAAATATAAAGCAATAAAAATTAATGCTAATTTGGCCAGGATAGAAGTCCACAACAGAACCCTCATTTTAGGTGTGAGATTTTTGAACTTCGAAGGTGTGAAATTCCCCTTTCTCCCGATGATGAGAAATGCCCCTTGATGCCCCGTCTCCTCCAGGACATAGCCAAAGTGGAAATAATTTTCAAAACTAATATGTACATGGAGTAACATGGTTAACAACATCCACTGAATTTAGATCCACCTACACGGTATAAATATATCCAGATAAACTGTCACCTTCATCAGAATTCATTAAAATAATGTTGTATCTTCCTTGTTAAATGTAATTTTTTTAATTGAAATTTAATCTTACTGTATTATTTGGTAGATTTTTAATTGACATTTGTTGTAATTAATTGGTAAGCATTACAGCTTTGTCTGAAGAATTTGAAACTAAATTTGACATCGAGATTGGCCAGCCACTGCTGTGAGGTGCCTGCTGGGAGCATTTCATCATCCTCCCAGCCCCTCCTGCTGATCAGAGGTGGGAGATGATGGTCTCTTTCTTACAGTCATGAATTACATTACTAATGTATTCCATTACCACCACGCAAATGTCATGTTAATTCCTGATCATCATCAAGTCAGACAATGGTTTCCACGCTGGCACCCAGCCAATTAGCGGTGTGGAAAAATATTCCGCCAATTATATAACTTGAATTAGGTTAAGGACTCAAGAGAAAGCAAAATAAATGCTTTGAAAATACTTCTGAGATAAAATGTAAGTTGACACTGTCTTCATGTGCTATAGCCGATGTTATACAATCTGATAGGCAGCTGCCAACATTCATAACTGTTTATTAAATCTAGCCTCTCTTTATGGTGGCAGCTAAGATCTGTATTTTTACCAATATTAGGTTCATTGTGTTATGAAAAAAGACCAAAATACTTAGGAGCATTCACACCAGCTTATAAAACATATTATGTAGTATATTAAATTGTTAAAATTACTTCTTCCCTCCTCCCCCCCCAACACAGAGAAAGTTCCATGGACAGAAAAGTTTCAGAGAAACAAAGTCTTTCTGTAGCCACTGATGCTTTAAGGAGCAAGGGAGAATCTGCGAGGACAGAAGTGCCACCTCTGGGCTGCTGCCACCTCTCCTGCCCTGCAGCTCTGCCAGTGGACGCTGGGCTGGGCTCCAGGAGCTCTGCCCCACTCCCCTGGTCCCACAGACACACATCAGGGTGAGCACAACCCACTGACCTGGTGGAACCCACTCCTGTGTGCCAACAAGCTGCTTCAGCTTGTGCTGCCCGGCTACCACAAGAAGCACCAGGGGCAGACAAAGCCCTCTGTGTAACCAAGAGCATGTCCACCAGAGGAGATGACTGCAGCAGGAGTGGGCCATCCCTGCAAGAGAAGGCCCCCACAAAGCCTGGTGGGAATGCCCCCAGTTGTGCAGGGACATGGCTGGTTTCTGGGTGTGCAGGGTGCAGAGCCCCACCAGCAGCGCACCGTGCCAGCAACTCACCGCACAGCCAGGTTTTCAGTACCACCCCATTATTCTGATTTGTTCTGTTCTTAACTCAATTTATGGTACAAGCATGGTTATCTCCAATTTAAAAACGTGTACACAGCACCAGTTCCTCAACTTCAAAAATTCATAACCATGAGCAATTTGTTAAAACCTTTTACCGTATCTTTCTGTCTCATTTTCCGAGGGGCTGCAATGAGCCAATTCACTGTTCTGGCTGCTTACCCTGGATGACCTTTGCCTGCCATAAAACGGTATACAACGAAATGCTCCGCTTTAAATAAAACCCTTGCCTCTTTGAAAGGCCCTACAGATTCAGTCAACACAATCGGCAGAAACCACATTTGGTTACTCAATAAGCTGGAAACTTCTAAAACGCGCGCGGCGGTGAATGAATTCCTGCCATCACCAGGGACACTCGAGTGGGGAACAAGAGAGACCGCCGAGAAGTGGCTCTTGCTGCAGCCGGAGAAAGGATCACTCCTTTAAGCTGAACTCTCAAGGAAAACGAGAACAAAAACTGAATTAGCTCAACACGTACCCTCTGCAGTCAGCACATTGCTAGGCAACTTACCATCTCTTGATAGAATTATGGTGGAGGGCTGGTCATACATCAGGGTTAAGATGAACACAAGCACCAGTTTGGGCCAACTGCTCCTTTCTAGCAGGACTGCTCAATGCTTGATCATTTTGTGTTATTATTTTGCAGTATTTTCTAAGCACCTAGAGAGTCTAATGCATTCAGAAGGTATTTTAAGGCTATTATGTGACATGAAAATTTTAAGATAACTGGAAGTAAGTGAATTTTAGGAGGAACAGCACAAGTCTTTTCCTTTGTTCAAGCCAGCATTCGGAGAGAGTTAACAATCCTTCTTTTCATTGCTTTTATTTTTTCAATACAGAAGCTATTCAGAGGGCACACTACTTGAACAATGTGTCTTTACTCTGGATGCCCGTTGGTCACAGCTCCACACCTCTGTAATTCAACCTGTTACATAAAGGAGATGCTTCAAAATTCCCTGGTCCTTTCGTTCTCCACCACCAAGACCAGACACAAAGGCCTGTTATAGGCAGTTGCCACGGGGCTACCACAATGCCCCACGTTGTCATACTTAACCCATGCCAGCCTTAGAAGGGCCTCAGGCTTTAATAGTGACTTGGATAGTAAGATTGGGACTCCAGGCACTACTTATAGTTATTAAAGAAATATTAAGCAAATGCACAGACTGCTTTAGAGACACGTACCTTACATATAACCCCAAGTTTTCCATGCATACTTCATAGGCACAAAGAAATAATTAATTAGCCAACCACTGTGATTAAAAATCAATTGATTCCTAGATGACAGAGTGGTGAGAAATTTTTGCATTACTGGAGAAGCCTGGAATCGGTCCCTGTTTGGGGATCTCAGTCTATCAGTGAGGTTGGTAATTCAGACATGAAGGAAATGGTAAGAATCTCCCTCCTGCACACACACTTTGAGCTGCCATATGGATTTATTCAACTGTTTACTACAGCAGTCGGTAAAAACTGAACAGCTATTATAATCTTTGCTAAATGGCATGGTAATTATGCTACCTCTGGAAAACAAGAAAAAATGGAAACTTTAAAAAAAAAATAAAAATAAGCACAATTCACTGATGTGTGAATTTCTCAGGTTTTATAATCTTTGAATTGAAATGCACTTTCTAACAGACAGAGGGACATTAAATGTATAATAGAAACCTGAATTTCTTTTAAAAAACAATTTAATTATGCAGATTTCCTAGTTTTGAAAGATTTCTTACACAGACCTTCCAATTTTCCTGTAAAATTAAATGATTCCTGTTTTCCCAACCTCTTAAGTCTTCTGATTAATGAAAAAGTATTGCCCCTCCTCTCACCCCAGGTTAATAAAAAAGAGAGGCAATCGGGAGCAGGCAGGTAAGAGAAGAGGGCACAGGAAGGCTCCCTGTGCCAGGCTGCTGGGGACAAGGACAGCGGGGGAAGGTACAACGACCACTCATTTGGCACAAAAGGGACCAACAGGCTTCTCGGCTGGCTAATGCCACAGGGAAATGGCAACTGCCAGTAAACACAGAAAGGGTCACCCCACATCACCCTCTCAAGCTTGACCAAGTGCATCCTGTCCAAAATTGGCTGTTAAAGGCTTTGTCCCCGTGTTCCTCCAGGCTGGCCATGGCAGCACCAATACCACACTGCACTGGGCAAGCACCAGCCAAGAGACAGCTCTCCTGTGTACCAGTGACACCATTTTGTCACTGGGATGCAAGTGCAGCAAACAGTGGAGCTAATTATTTGTTGGCAATGGTTCCTTTGGGAGTCCATCATCTGACACATGACGGAGAGGAGACCTCTCCATATTTATATTTAATCATGACATGAATTGCCCACGCAAGCATGTTTAGACCCTGTCTATCTGCAAAGCTTCAGTGCTGGGCAGTAGCTTCACCTGCATCACTGAACTCCAGCACCCAGACTTCATAGCTCAGGATTCAAGGGGATGGAGAGAAGAGAAAAAGAAAGGGAGTATTTTTTCTGTATTTATATATTTGTTATCACATATTTCATTACAATGAAGGTAATTATTATTTTTTTAAAGAACAGCAGTGACTTGCTCTTAAGGACAGATAATACCAAGAAAAAAAAAAAGAAACCCAAACCCCACCATATTAGAAAGGGGAGAAAAGGGTGAGGGAAAGAGAGATCATAAGAAAGATTAAGTGAGAGTTACTGCAAACTCGGGTTTGACGACTCACCAGTTTTACTTGCAGGCATCACACATATCCACTCATGACTCAGGGCAAACACGGGAAAGGATCGAAATCCTTATCATGGCAAAGGTGTCTGGAAGCCGAAGTCACTCAGAAAAAAATGTTCTCAGGAGACTGGAAGACAAAAACATGTTTTAAAACTTCACTCAGTTAAAATCGTATCAAAGCCCACCATTCTCCTTTGAAAATAAAAGGTGGTTATAATCGCTGGAAGTGGGGGAGCTTTACAGGAGGATTTCTATGCATCAAGCATTACTCTATCACACAGCAGACTTTATTTGACTTTAAATAAAACTGAAACTTACAATATTAAGAAAGGTTTTTAAAGACACATTTGTTTCACATTTGCAACGCGCTCCTCCGACAAGCAAGCTTATGTTCCTTCTAAATACCAAAATGTGTCACCATCCAAATCCATCTTCTGCTCGAAAACAAGGCACTGTGCACAAAATCCAGAGACTTCAACCTACTTTGTATTATCAAAATATAAGTCTTTGAATTTCTGAAATATTTACTCTCTGCCTTCACCCTCTGAATCCTGACAAAACCTTAACAAAACGTAGAATCTCTTGTTAGCAATAATCTTTCCTCCAAGATAAGGAGAAACACATATAAAAAATATTTGATGTTCAGGGTGAAAAGGCAAAATTTGCAAACATCAGTTAAGAAATACCAATTAGCACGTATTTTTTCCTCAGCTATTAGTAACACAGATTGAGTTTAAGCTTAGCTCAGAGGGAGCTGCTCGCTGTACAAATGAAACATCCATTTTACTAATAAGAGTATCTTAAAATAAAATGTATAATTTCTTCACTGGCACAGTATCCACACCGAGTAAAAAACTCATATTCAGAAATACGAATAGAGGTGTTCCCGAGGCTGTGGTGCACAAACATCACACCCATGGAACCACAGGGGATTTAAAGAGCTGCTCAGGTGCTTGCCCAACCTGGAGCAAGGCACTCACTGCCGTAATGGATGCACCAACACCCGGGAGAGCCTCTGCTCCCTGGACCACTATGCAAGAGGAACCTGCAGCAATAAACCCCAGGGGAGAAAACAATCTGCAACAGGTGAAAATGTCTTGAGGGACTGGGGTAGGAAAAAATATGATGGCAAAAATCACATCTGGTGCTTCTGACCTCTTTGCTCCCCAACCCCCTTCCTCTATAGCATCTCCAAAACCTCAGGTACTTCTCTGGTCCTGAGGTTTTCTCCTATTCTTTGCTGAATATGATGCAACAGCTCAAAGAAGATCACAAGAGTTCAGAAACCTAAATATAGAGATTATGTGACCCTATTATAAAACTGTGCTACACAACAAAAATAGATCCAAAAGGGGTTTTTAAACAGCATTTATGACTTCTTTGTCAGAGGCTCTGAAATACCTGCAAACCAAAAGTGACCTGTGTCTTGCATCACTTGTTTTATTCATAAGGAGCAGAGCACCTGAGAAGCAACCGAGCAGTGTCAAACACACATCCGAAGCTCGAGTTATTGCTGTGCTTGATGACAGATGTGCAGATGGGTACGGAGCTGCATCTACACAAGTTGGGGCAAGATTTCTCCTGCTGCACCTCAGTGTTCCACTGCTTAGTAATCTTTATCCATGATACATCCATAGAGCAGGAAAGAATCATTTAGCCTTGTTTAGAAGATAAGGAACTGAAGCTCATTTTGGCTAATGAAGATGTCACGTTCTTTTGAAACTTTTGAGACAAAATTACTTGTCTAAATAATATACTTGTTCTGCAGCAGACAAGGACTACGGTGTACAGAAGCACTGTCCTCACCTCCAGATCAGTCTTCTCCTTCACATCCCTTCTCAAGCATAAGGAATATCATGGCATTTTGTGACAACAGGCAGATTTGAAAGCTGGGAGAGCTTCTACCCAAGGATCAAGAAACAGTGTTGGGAGTAGGTAAAGACACCCCATCCAAGCCTGGCCTGAACTGTGATGGTGCACTTGGAAAAATGGCTATTTCTTACATCTCACCAAAATACTTCACAAAACACCTCTTCAGCCAGGTTTCCCAAGGGAACAAGGCTTATGTGATCACCATGTACTTTCTGTGCTCAGCCCCACCTGCCTGTTTTGAAGCCCTTGGGATTAATGGGAGCAGAGAGTTCTGAAAGACTTGAATTCTCACGGCATTAAGTCTCAGGCTTACACCACTGGAGACCTCCAAAATCATTTGATCAGCTGTCTCCACCAGCCTGGAGCTGGCTCACCGGCACTTCGCCAGCTCCAGGCTGAGCCCAGCATGGCAACTGCCTGTCAGGAGATCCCAGCATGGCCTGGGGGTACAGAGGCAGCTCAGGCACTTCCATGGACCTCAGCGTTGGCGAGCCTGGGGAAACCACACGTAGTGCTGCAGGGAAGGGTGGAGGAGGGAGAGGAACAGATAGTAGATCGGTTCTGATAAACTGAAGCCTTTAATGATCTACCCACGCACTTGAGTTCGATCTGGCATTGACAAATTGAAGCTTTTAATGATGTGCCCACACATTTGAGTTGGACACTCCTCTTCTACACATTTCACAAAAATAGTCTGCTGGGTTAAAGACAGAGAAACTCGAACAGAGCTGCAACACCAGCAAAACTCTTGACCACTCTTTGACAAACTTCTGCCCCAAGAGAATCTTTGATGCAACATCCAATACAGACTTCCAGTACAGACCTCATCCTCTGCTGCCTTGCTCCCACACAGATTCTCCAAAGGCTAAATAAGAGGCAATGCAATGCAGCAGCTTTAGCCTAATGAAAGTATAAAGTCAATCAAATCTTGAAACAGGAATTTGGGCTTCATTAATTCCAGCAATCACAATGTTTTTATTATCACTGTATTAATCAGAATAGGAAACCTATTAATCTGCCCCCAACAAAAATTAATCTTCATAATATTGAACTGATTTGAAAGTCAAGTTTTAATATTTCACTATTTAAATCTCAAAGGCAGAGGCGCACAGCTCATATGATCTGGTGGACCATGATGGACTTCATCTCATTGGCATGAGGTCAGCTCTACCATCCTCACCTTTCCTTGATGCTTCCAGTCCTCTTTGCCCATATCCACCCCAGGGTCCAGCTACTTTTGAAGCAACCAAAAGCATCATTTTGTACAGCAAACTTCAAAACTGGCTGCAGCACTTGATGTAATTCAGGAGTTGTCAAGAGTTGAGGGCAACAAAGCCGGCAAAAGGGCTGGAAGGAATGTCCTACAAGGAGCGATGAGGACCTCGGGTTTGTCTAGTTTGTAGAAAAGGCTGAGGGGCAACCCCATTGCTCTCTACAGCTTCCTGAGCAGGGAACATGGAGAGGGAGGTGCTGAGCTCTGCTCCCTGGTAGCCCGTGACAGAAATGCTTCAAAGCTGCACTAGGGGAGGCTTAGACTGGACATCAGGAAGCATTTCTTTACCGAGAGGGTGGTCAAACGCTGGAACAGGTTTCCTAGAAAGGTGGTTGATGCCCCAAGCCTGTCAGTGTTTAAGAGGCATTTGGATAATGCCCTTAGTAACATGCTTTAACTTTTGGTGAGCCCTGAAGTGGTCAGGCAGCTGGACAAGACTATCACTGCAGGTTCAAACTGAATATATTCTGTCGTGTCTTATTCTATTTTCAAGGAGAAAATGGGTGGCAGAGGAGACGTCCTTACAAACCAATGATATGGATCAGGCAAGATGGAAAGGGGCTGAAAAAATAAAGACAAATGTGACTGAAGAAGAGGAAAATGACCCAAAGTATTTCCAGATACCCATGCTCTGCCTGGGGTAGGTTACACGGGTGAGCACACAGCTGTGGTTCTGCTGCTCCTCCATCACCATCCTGCAGCGGCAATTGCTAATGGACACATTTTTTTCACTTGGCCAGATTTTCATTGAAGCAGCTTTCACCAACATACACACACGCAGGTACACACACACCTTGGGACTGTGGCACAATGCATTTCAAAGCCTGATCAAAGGCAGAGAACTTCAATCGTCTTACACATCACTCGCATTAGGCTGTTTACTGACTGCAGTCAAACTCCAGAACACTGTTTTAACTAATGATTTCTCAAAGCCATGTTGCACAAAAGAAAACAGGTTCAACTTGTACATCAGTGCCTAAGAGACCGCTCCAAAACAGACAAGTGTATGAAAAGTTGTGCCCATGTATACATATATACAAAACTGTTTTTAAGTGACTGTTTTAAATCAGAATAAATCTGTGTTCCACCAATTAAGCTTTAAATGCTCGGCTGATACCGTTCGCTATTTTAAACAAGTGCCATAATAAATGCAAGAATTCAAATATTTTAGGGAAAATACTTGGAGAGCCGAGACATTAATTTTGCCATATACAATCTGTTTCACAGGGATTTAAAAAGCGTTATTGCCACCCTGGGTACATTGGAATAAAGATGAAACCACCATCCTTCCCTATTTACATATTAAAAAATACGTGCCTTCTTGATACAGACTACCCAGCTTGCTGATACACGACTCTTGTTAAAAACAATACAGCCTGTCTAGAAAATGCAAAGTCCCAAACTAGATGCATCCTTGCAAGAATAACTGCATTCTAACAGGTTGCAAGTGGAAATAAAACACACTGTTGTCTTGTTTATCCTCCCCTTCAGTGAGTGTCCAGGGGGAGCAGGGCCAGAGCAGCTGCAGCTCCCCAGGGTCCTGCCTAACGATGGAGCTGTTTACCAGCCACCATCACCAGCAGCAAAATAAAAGGAGCAAGATCAGCCTGGAAAGCCGTGGCATCTCAGGATGTCTACATCCAGGTGAAAAAAAAAAAAAAAAAAGAAAAAAAGAAGAAAAAACAAACAAAAAAACCCCAACCCCCCAAAAACCCCACCATCCCTATTCTTCCTCATATACGTTTATTTGATTGTAGCTTGAGATGCCCAGCAATTCCCAAAAATCTTTCAATACAGATATATTTTTTTCCAAAATAAATACTTTTTTTTCTTTTTTCTTTCTTTTTTTCTTTTTTGTTTTTCTTTAAATAAATTGCCATGAGAAACACATGCCAAAGCATCCTTAGAAAGACCACAGAAGCCGCTCTCACTGCATCGAGAGGTAACATTTGTTCTCCCCTTTCAGCTGGGATCCACCTCAACTTTTTGATGTTAGTTGGAGCTTTTATTTGCAAATAGAGCCGAGCTGCTTGGGACGGAGGACTCCTCCGGAGCATGCCATGTGGCCTGCACAGATGTTCCTTTTATTCCCACGTCCCACAAGGCTCTGTGCCTCGCTGGTGTTAAACAGATTACGCAAGTAGAACACTTGATTTTTGCATGTCCCTCTTTTTTCCGACAGTTGTCTAATTTACTCAACTCATTTTGACCCTCTTTTACCCCTCCCCGACCACTACAGAAAATGCAGAAAAATGAGGCAGAAGCAAGAAGTCTCTCCTCCAAGACCAGAATTTGCAGAAATTCTCAGCGTCTGCAAACAAAGCAGAAATCCAGGAGAACAAAGCTCTTCTGTGGACAGTAAAGTAACCAGCTCATTAGGTGCTAGGTTCTTCTTTAAAAGTTCATCATATCCCAGTAACACCAGTCACTACAAATATCATAATGTCTCACCCTTATTTAGATGTTTAAATGAGAACTGAAGTTTTTCCCAAAAAAAATATAAATAAAAAAACCCCAACAAAACAACCAAGCCAAAAACCTAACACCAATTATGGCTGCTAAGCATTTGAAAATCCTTGAAAATCTGGCCTTCAACTCAGTCACAAAGAAGGGGCTTAATTTCCCGGCTGTCAGGCATCCCAATCAACAATTGAAGTCAATGGGATCTACACAGCACCTTATTAAAAAAAAAAAAATAGAGCCTAAGAGGCCCGTTAAGCAACTCCAGCTACACAGAGACAACCTCGCTGCAGAAGACAGCAGCTATACACAGCTTTGTACATCAGCCACTTTGCTCTCATGCTTAATTTCATTAATCATTTTGGTATTATCCCCAATTAGACAAAGGTCTAACAGGAAAAATAATCAAGAAAAAAAAAACCTAGTTAAGACTAAGACACAGCAGAAAACGGCAGCTACTGAACATGCAACTACTTGGGACTTCTGGCATTTGCCAAGGATACAAAATTAAAGCTAAAAATTGTGGGCAAATACAAAGGCATTGGTGTTTCATCCAGACTGTGGATTTTGAATTTTTTTTTTTTTAATAAACTGAAACCGAATTCCAGATGTTGAAAGTTGAGAAGTAAAAACTGCTTTAGCTGTAAAAACACAGAAAGGTGAGACAAAAAATTCTGCTGAAATATAATGATTCTTAGGTATGAAAGCGAAGCCCACGCACTCCCTCCCCAGGAACAGGGGGGACAGGATTTTTTCCCCTCTGCATGCCAAACCAAGGCACAGAGGTTTGCCCGGAGTTTCCTTTTAATAAGGGACAGAGTGGAGCAGAATTCCCTGGGAACTCCCTCAGCAGGAATGGGAACGCACATCCCCTGCACTCCTGATGCTGTGGTAGTTGTGAGCGGAGCCCACCTGGAGCCTCAGCACCCATGGTTGGTACCCAGCAACTCCACTTAACACCAGGAGGGACTTGAGGATGCAACAGACACAAACCAGTACATCCCAACAAGATGCACAAACCCACCATTTTCTTCCACCAGTGTCCAAATCACCCCTGGCACAGCAGAGCGACGCCTGAGGCTCCAGGATCAGCATCCAGACACACTCCAGATTTGGACCCACGCAACCCGTTCTTGTTCCAGTATAAGGATTTAATCACCACCAACACTCAGGGCTTTTGAAAGCAAAATTCAGGGCAGTATTTTGAGATCCCTGGCTTCACCCCTGTTTGTTCCCATCACAGCACCCACAGTGTGCTGCAGATGCACACACAAAATCACAGGGCATCCTGCAGCATCCCACCAACCGCATCCCAGGAGGACACTTGGTCTCAGCCAAAAATTCAAGGACAGTGGCAACTGTTTGTATTTTGGCAAGGGGGGGAACATTCATCAGCATAGTTCACTAGTGATGCAGTCAAAACTTGCAAACTTAGTCACAGAAATATGACTGGACTTGTCTGCTACCACAGAACAAAGTACCGTCTAGTGGTTAAAATCAGAGGACATGATTCAGGGAGGCAAACCTTTTCAAAGAAGAACTAAGACACATGATTAAGTGCTGTTGAAGTCAATAGGCTGATTCAGAGACCAACTTTTGGAGCGATGGATAATACTCCCCACATTGCCATATGGCTCTCAGTCAAACTTCCTAGAAGCATTTGCTAATACCGGGTTCCACTACAGCTTTTGGGAGGCCTGTTTTTCCTCCGCTCTTTTTTTTTTCTCCTTTCTTTTTTTAAACCTTCGTCTGGGATGATTTTCACCCACTCTGAAGGCTCCAGGCTCTCACTGACTGAGAGATAATACCCAACCATGATTACTGCAGGGTGGTGCAGGCTCACGCAATAATTAATAGTCTCAAATGAAAGGCTACAAATAATAAAAAACAAGCAAATACTATGTTATATATAATACAGAATATATACTATATAGTATACAATATAATAAATAAGGATATGTTATATAAAGTAATAAATGCAGATCTATGAATAATAAATAAACACAAATTTGTTATAATCCAAATGCACTTTTTGTGGTGTTTAGTAAAAGGCACACAAGCCTGTTACAGCGATGAAATCCAGAGTGTACATGTTGGCCAGCCGAGGGATCTCTGCAAACCATCCCAATCCCACCTGACAACTCCTGAACCCGCTGCCTTTCCAACTTGGGAATATTTCACTTCTCCTGCCAGCTCCCCATTTGCTGCACTACAGTAAAAACCTTCTGTGCCAGGTTCGTATTTCTTATCCTTCTAATCCATAACATGGCACAGACAGCAGCCACTTGTCACAGCCTCCTGCCAAGGGGGGACAAGAGCAGGGCCACCAGGGCCGACCCCCCCAGTCAGGCAGCACCAGCCACAGCCCCCAGGTTCTCCTGATCTCCCGGGAACGCCATCCGGCAGCACCTCCTGCTCCCCAGCCACCCTCAACCCTGCCAATACAAACAAGCAGCAAACCAAAGCTTTTAGCAAGATAAATGGCTACCCAGCAGCAGGGAAGCTAACGTTTGCAGCAACTTGGTTACAATTTTTATTTGTATTTATACCATGGGAAAGGAAAGCAGGAGGCCACTGGCAGAGCCACCCACTGGCTTTTCATGCCTTCCCCGAGCCACTCAACTGAAATAATCCGCTAAGTTTCCACATTTCCCAATCTCTGCAAAGGCTAAAAAGTTTCTCTTTTTGTTCAGTCACGGAAAAGAAGAAATAAAACAGAAGCCCAGTAAATTCTTGGTGGCTTTTCGAAACACTTCGTGGTACAGATAAGGCACAACAGTGTTTTAAGCAGTTTCAAAACACCCTGGTACTTCCCACAATTAAATAAACGTAAGCCAGCCCTCCCAGCCATCTTGTCTTTAAGGCAATGGGGAAACAAGAGGCGCTACAACCTACAGTACTTTTCCTGGCTATTAAAGTGTTTCTCCTTATTCAGTATCTAAATTAAATCAAATGGAGTATAGTAAGTAAGCCCATAAGACACAGCGCATGATGCAAGAGTCTTAAAATCCTTATCTACTGAGCACTCCAGCTTAAAGGCTGATGTTTTATATTCCCCTGCAGCGCACGGGGATCCTGCTGGCTTGGCCAGACTAGGAAAATAAGCCTCGAATGACCAAACGCAACTGCAACTCGAAAAGTAGGAACCAAACCAGACACAACAAACCACAGAGCAGCCGCCCCGGCCCGGCCCAAGCTCGCCCAGCGCTGCCGTATCTCGCCGGCACGCTCCCCACGCCACAGCCGACCTACAGAGCTGCTGATAAGATGCTCCTGAGTACCAAACTATGAGCTGGGTGGTTAATCACAAGATACTCAGCCCAAGATGCACAGGGGAAGGCCAGCAGAGAGCCGGTGCGTGCCGACGGAGTGACAGAGTTGTGCAAATTTGTTGAATTCCAAAGTTATGAATTCCTCCAGTTTAAGTGATTCTTAGAACGCCGTGGAGCCAAACCCCACAGTCCTGGCCGGCTGCTCCCCCCACAGGTCCCGGCACTGGGGCCAGAGGACAGCCCAGCATGGGGGAGCTCACCCCAACACCCACCCATGGGTGCTGGGTGGAGGAGCAGGAAGGGTGTTTTGGGTCATTTTCTGCCCAGACGGCTCACGGGACAGTCACTCCCTGCACAGACCACACGTGGCCCTGGGGAACAACCAGGTGCTCCTCCATGCTCACACACTCATACCTGCATCCCAGTGCTCTGCAGAGCACACCCAGAGGCACAGAGTACCAAGTACTGCCCAGCCTGTACATATCAGCTGCCTGCAACATGCAAATAAAACCTGAATTCAAGACAAAATCAAGCATCCACCCTCAAAGTCTGGATATGTTTGTCTCCTGGATGTATGTAAATGAAGCATAATTACATGTGAAACATCATTTTACGTGTCCTATTAAGGGGACATTTAATGCAAAGAAGAGTTAAGCAGCTCAAATACTAAAATGTGAGTAAAGCTATTACTGATAAAAATGCCATAAATTAGTATTGGTAGCTAATTAAGTTCAGCCGTATTCTCAAGACTTTTATTGGAAGACTGAGGCTTTTTCACAAAATTTGTGTTACAAAATAACATAATTTACTTAAGTGCTTAGCTCTACCAGATCCATCAATTCAGTCTTTATTGTTCCACTCATCTGCCCTACATTCAGCATACCTGCACAGAAACAAACCACACGTTGTACCTGATTTCCTCCAAAGAAAAGCTCTGCAATAATCACCACATCTACTAAGTCTACTTGGAGGTCAAATTCCAGATCTCCTCCTTTGTTCTTTTTTGGTTTTCCTTGTTACCTTTCAACTTGCAAGTGCCAGAAAACAGTTTTAAAAATTAAAAAAAATACCTCTCTGGGCAGGAAAACGCAAAACCAGACTTTGCAGCTTGAAAAGAAGAAAAGTCAGAGAGAGAGACACAGTCACTTAATGCCGCGGAGCAGCCACGGGGCTGAAGCTGTGATGACAGCTTTGGGACATCCTTGATACCACCCAGCATTCAAATAATGCCAAGCAAAGCACGGCCACCAGTGCCACGGATCCACGGGTCATTGCAACCCTGTGGACTCAGTGCTACCATTTGTGATGAAAAGAGAAGGTGAATTTAAAATCATGGCTGTTGTTTTTTAATTTTCTAAAATCAGCAGGAAGCGGGTGCATCACCCTCCAGGAACACTTGGGAAAGCCAAGATAACACCCCTGAGGGTGCAGGGGGGACCAGCATCCTTTGGCATGAAGGCCTGACATCAGCAGAGAAAGGATCAAACCACATTCTGAGAAGCTCCTCAGAGGTGTACCAACAAGTAATATTAAAATAATATTAAATATTAAAATAAGAGTGACTGCTTCACAGTAATAAGGGGTAAGGAGGACAGAGGGGGAAAAAAATAAAAAATACTCCAGCCCACAGTAGTAAAGACAAAAAAATAATTTCAGGGACCAAACCACTATAATTTTTTTTTAATTAAAACAATTTCAGAAACAACACAACTACAAGACCACCCAAAGCAGCAAGAAGCCATTTTTACCATTTTAATAAAACACAAAGCTCATCTGCTACCTTAAAGGATCAAGACAAAATAAGATATGTGGGCTGGCAATCTGAATGCCAAGTTTTACCCATGCAAACTCAGTTATAAATGCTCGGAAAATGTGATTCCTCAACTTAGAAATAGCAGCTGTAGCATTCAAAGGTACTCCAGTAATTACTGAAATGCTTGCTGAAAAACTAGACGGAAGCTAACATCTTACTTACATTAAATACACATTCACTGCAAATTAAAAGAGCCACAGGAAAAAAAAAAAGCACAAAACATCTAACAATCAGGCGGGCAGATGTGCTAAAAAGAAGGGAAAAAAATGACAAGAGAGGGCCAGATGCTCCTTTCTAGTGCTTGGTGTGGTGTGCCAAAGTGTCCCGCACTACCAGCCTCCCCAAGCCACCGATGCTCAACAGCCGAAGGGAGTCAGATTGTCACCTATACATCCGTAAGTGGCAATTTCATCCCAGATACTGCAATAACACACTGCTTTAAAATCGCAGAAACGCTGCCTAGTCATCTGAGACAACAGTAAAACAAGCAGCAACGCCAAATGTAGTTGCCTACTACTGCCCGAGGGACTCACGGGTTTAGCAACCGGGCTGGCATAAGGATTATATTATCGAGGAGTGCCCGACACTGCTTTATTAAGTGCCAGTGAAATGCCTATTGCACTCGGTGTCTGGGAAACACTGTAAGAAATGCAAACTACGAATGAAGCTACTTGACCAATCCGGGCTTGTTACCAGCTGCTGCTCCCTGAAAATAAACCACTTTGGAAATAAGGGACCGGTGATGGGTAAGAGAACCTCTTTGCAATGAACAGAAAACGCCAGGACACGCTGGTAGGAGCACGAAAGTCCGCACCCAGGCTTCGGGAGGAGGTACCCAGGGAGAAGTTATCTGCAAAATGTGCATCACACTCTCCTGGCTCTCTTCACACCTCCCCCTTCGCATCCCCACTCCCATGCACCTTCGCGTCTATTCCCACACTTCTCTCGCTACCCACATCCTGAACATATTTATGTTGTAAATATCCATTTGGAAGCATTCGGTATGCTTGTGGCACACAGAAGGATGCTGATTTAAGCTTCAGAAGGCAGCCGTCTCGCCATGACCCCTCTCTCCCTTCCCCAACTGCACAGCAGGGGAAAAAATTACTTGGACCTCACCCTTATCTTTTATCCACTCAGAAACTAGATTATTGCCTAATAAAACTTCACTGCAAAGCTATTAAAAATTAAAGGGATATTTCCCTTCCTACATAATGATTTGTCACAAGCCAGACCTAAATCAGGACTGATGAGGTTCATGGTACCTTCCTTCCTTCTTTTTTTTAAAAAAAATATAGCAGAATTTTCTTTTTTTTTTTGCAGCCCTTCTCACTCCTGACTGACACAAAATTTCTCCTTACATCCCCCAGACCACACTCCTTCATCAAGCTGAAGTAAGAGGTGAAAGGCAGCTGAGCCAGCAGAAATGTTCCCACTGTCCTTCAGGAAACACGCAGGAGAGTCCAAGTAGTTGGTATGATTCAGAACTAGTGGTAGAGAAAGGACAAACCAGATTACAGCAACACAAGAGGACTCCATCCAAAACCTGCATCCAAAGAGACTCCTGCTAACATATGGTGGAAATGTGACTTTCTGCAAATATCCTCCGCAGAAGCCAATTCCTCTCCTCCACCCAAGCCACGTCCAATAGCTCTAGTAGAACGAGCTGTTACTTACATGTATTAGTCAGGATAGGCATCAGCCATGATACAAATTTTAATCCATCTAGCTAATGAGGAATCTGCCATCTAGTTAACATGCTCAAACCTTACAGAGAAATTAAAATCCACCTATTTAGGCTCCTCACTAAGTGATGCACTGCCCGTGCTGGAGCGCAGTGGCCATCGTGTCCCATGGTCCCTCTGCAGGGCCGGCACCGCTCTGCTCCACCAGTACAAAGAGAAGCACCCGGAGCAGAATCACACTGGAAAAACAGAACTTGGAAAAACTGCGTTAGCAACTTCAATCCAAATATAAAATGCATTTAAAGGTCATAATTTGCATAACTACATCTCATATTTTTTGTTGTGTGTTTTTTTTTTCTTTTTTTTTTCATTTTTAAATTGCTCTATCCTGGAAGGTGCCGAGCGCTTCTGAGAATTGCTGAGCACCTCTGCTTCTCCTTTAAAGTCTTAACAACGCTTAGAGCTGTTCAGTGTTTGGGAGAAGCAGCTCTGCAAGGCATCCCAGGACCACACTAATAGGTACACAGCATTTCTGAAATGAAAAAAAAACCTAACAAAACCTTTTTCAAAAAACTAACTGGAGAAGGCATCCAGCCCTGAGAGTGCACAGCATCATTTGTCACACACTGACACGACTGGGCTAACATGGGAGTTTCACTTTCTTATGATGTGTTCTTGGTGGTAGATACAGAAAAGCAGTGAGACGCAACCAGTCATAACAGGAAAAGCTCAAAAGGCCACAGGCACAAATTGCACTAACGATGGTGCTGTTTTTTTCTTTATCCTTTTGCTCACTTGGACCAACAACTGCCCCAATCTGCACCCAGAAAGGATGCTACACTGATCCCCTTCAACCTCATCATCAAACCCACACCCAGTATCACGAAAAGTGCCGTATTTTCCTTGAAAGCATTGTAACTGGAGGAGTAGCAGGTACAAGGAGTGCCCTCTTCAACCAAAGTGAACACTAAGAGATGCTGGAGGATTCAGCTCCTGCTTCCTGCACAAAATTAATTATAACAGCCAATCTGTGCTGCTGCTTGGTCTGCTGTGGAAAAGATGAAATGGCTAAACTGATATCAAGGCAAAAGAAGGGCTCGTCACAGCAATGCCTGATGCTGCTGCAGAAGTGGTATTCTGCCTTCCCCTGAGCTACAAAAGCGAACTCCAGAGATGGCTGAAAACTGTACCTACAAGCACGCAGTTCCCTCAGCTTGCATAAACGTGTTTGTGAAGATCAATGGGCTTGGCGTCGCGTTCAGAGCCTGAACACGGCTCTAGCACCATTAGCACCTGACTGATGATTGACACAAACCACACACCACCTACAAAGGCATTGCACAGACCCAAGCGTGTGGGAAACACAAGCTTTCCAAAAACCCTCTGCAACATCTTAGATGTTTTCCCACATTTCAATTTAAAGGAAAAAAAAAAAAAATCAAGGTTGCAGTATCCGTGTTAAATGGGATCTTTCATTTCCGTGGCATCCGCTCACATTCCTTTAGAAAGTTAAGAAATATTCTATTTATTCTGGACTCAGCACAAGATCTTTTTACCAAAGGCAAGTTCCTCTTGGTGCTCTACAGCAGACATCACCAGAGAAAAGGGACCCAGAGCGCCCCGGCTTGGTAAAAGGCAATGAGCATCACATTAGAGATGCTGTGTACTCAGTTTTTCAAGCTACGTATTTGTTTGTGAGAAAGGGGAGTAAAAAGCACACCATTTTCTTGTGAAAACTGTATCGATCTCAACAAAACCAGTGAAACCCTCAAAATTAAGTTCACCAAGCCCTCTGGATTTCCCATGGTAATGTTAGTCATGGGGTCCTTACAAGAAATGCCCCAGTCCTGACTAATTGTTAAAAGGGAACTATGATACATCTGTTTTACTAACATCAACCCTAAAACATGCACCTGGTGAGAACTTCAGCATTTCTGGTGCCTCCTCCCCAGTCTCACCACCCTTCTTGCTCTGTGACGCAAGGAGGCCAAAGCTCTCAATTCCTGGTCCACCTTACCTGGGGTCTCTGCAGGCCTCCTGAAGAAGGGATTGCTCCATCTGATGAAGCAACTCTACCGTTTAGCAACGCAAGATGAAAATCCCTTCGTGTCCCACACCGCCTCCCAAGCTTACATTTTCCAGAGAGGATGAGGAGATTCAAGGAGATGCTCCCTCTTAGCTGTGGTGGGGAGGCAGAGGTGGGTGACCCCAGAAAGGCAGCCATCATGTCCAGGGCTGGTTTAGGTCAGGAGTGTCCCCAGACTGCAGTTTGAGGGGGAAATGAGACTGCACCCTGCGCCGGGGCCTGCCCTGACACTGTCATCAGCCCATGAGGACAACGCAGATGTCCTGGGTGATAAACACCAACACCTGGCACCTCCACAAACCCACCCGTGTCCATCCCTTACAGTGGAGAATCAGAGACTGTCTGGCACAACAGGCCTCAGGTTTTGTGCAGTTTGAAAGGATGAAGATTGAAATCAATAAGGAGCTCCTGAGGGCCTCTGAGGCCTTATGAGGTCCTGCACTGACCACAACGTGGTCTCAGAGAATGGATGGTTTGACCTCCTCGAGGACATTCTGACAAGAGGAGATCCACATACAGCCTCCCACACAGTACGAAAATTCCACAGGTTCCCTTCATTGCAAGGCGTGCTTTGCTTTGCTTTCTTGTTTGTTTGTTTTTAAATATTCTGGCAGTGGAAAGAGAGTCACTGTTTTGTTTTTCTCCCCCACATATGCTATATAGTTTTCTCTCTACCACTCGTTTCTTGCTTACTCAGTTGACTATAGTCTGCTTCTCTCGCAGGAACGCGTGCTGTGTTTGTCCCCAAACTGTATCCTGATCCAACTGCTTTGTGTCAGCCCACCAGCCCTGCTCAGGGAACGACAATCAAAATATTTTCTCTAGGATGGGATGCGGAGAGATGGGCATACAGGTTATCTCAGAGCAAAGCTGACCTAGAAGGCTGAAGAGTGCACAGAAGTGTTTTGGCTAGTGAACTCGGTAAACACGATGTGAAAAGTGGGAGTAGTGCTACAAACAATACCAAGGCTTTGTTTGTACAACCACGCTATTTTGCCAGATACACTGCTAAGAAAATACCACGTTTCAGCTACACAACACAACAAGTCCTCCTGCAAACACTGCACAAGGCGGCCATGCTTTCGGCAACATTTAAACACAGCCAATAAATTAATACAGGACATCTCTATATTAATGTGACATCCACGGGTCACAGTCATCAACAAGCAGGTCAAACTCATTCTGGAAGGCAGTGAGAGACACCTAAAGAGGTCTATGGCAGCAGTCTGAGGCAGGGATGAAGCAATCTCCACTTGAACTGGAAGCACTGACACAAGCCCAGGTGCTATAGGGATGCGGGACGAAGCCATCCCCAGTCCACACAACTCTCCTTCCATCTCTGCAAGTTAAAATTAACTTCCCTGACAAAATGCAAATACATTAAAAAAATACCCAAGCCAATTAAGACACAAGTGTTTAAAGACATGAGTAGTAATTACAAATGTATTATTCATACCTAATTTACAAGATGAACTTCTTTCAGTAAAATATTAAACTGTTTACATGCATTCAGGAAGACAATTTCCCAACCCCTCACGTCCTGCTCTAAAGCAGTGACTATTGCTACGCAACAACTCCGCAGACTTACAGTGTACACCATGGAGTAATCAGAAAATGTTTGACCTCAGATATCTACTTGACCCTACAGAAATGCAGACTCGCTCGCTATAAAATCCTAAACAATGGGGCAGACAAGGTCAGAGGGTCAAAGCAAGTATTAACAGGTCATTGTGCAACCCACTTGGGAGCAATTACTTCTGGTCACGGCTAAGTGGACACTTGATTGAATACCACTAAGACAGCTCACATCCCACAGATAACAATCCTCACAGCGATTAAGAATTAAAGCCCCCATGATTCAGCCTTTATTACTCAAATGAACCTAACTATTCCATAAAAAACTCTTGGTATATGCATGATGCAAGGTCTAAATTGAAATGCCACCTCATTAAACAATAATATCTAATTTTATCTAAATGAATTTTCATGAAAGTACTCCACACAGCTCAGGAATTTTTAAAATGAATTATCACAAGCGATACATAATTTCACCAAAACTGCTGCAGGGAAAAAAAAAAATAGCTTCAGGGATTAAAGGGAAACATCTATGCTGAATGAAAATTGCACTTCTTTCTGCTTGCAGAAAGGGTAAAAGGGGGATCTGGGGCTTCTGCCAAACAATAGAGCCAGGCTTTAATCAAATCAACACCTTTTTGCTATGCCAGGTACGCTCACCCTACGCTGACCGACAGTAAGCACCCAAAACTCGCGCTGAGCATCACTGCATACACAGGCCACTTTCAGAAAAGGCGATGCCATCTACACACCAAACCTCTAAAACTGGGGTATTTTTTATCATAAGCCATTGAAAGAGCCACCCATGACTCTGGCTCTTAACTGGCCTCTGTTAGTGCAACTGAGAAGTTCGCACATCCCCTCCCGAGGGGTGAAAACCCTGCTTCGACACCTGCGAGCACGTCCATGTGCTGGCTTTTCATTTAAGAGCTCTTCATTATTTTCCAAAAGCTATGAGAAGCACAGACGAGATGCCTGCTTTAAATGGGGTCCTGTGAGGAATAGCTGAAAGAAAAAAACAGTTAAGCAGATTTAATTTCTAGTCTATCTATGTGATTTCATGAGCAGGGGCAGCGAGTCCCACTGCCCTATGACAACACTATTGGCCCAAAGGTGCTCTCAGCCTCATTGCTATAGTTTCACACAACTTTTTTCCCCACTTCTCCAGTTAGTTCCTGGAAAACAGTTGGTACGCAAAGCCTGAATCTTCTTTCACTATGTCTTACCTAGGAGGAGAGGAACTAAAAACACACACACACACCCCGAAAGACAGATGTTCTCCAAGCTAGGTAGCCCACCATAAACCTGTGGAGAAAAGCAGGTTGGATGGATGCTGGTGGTTGACCAGCACACACCGAAGGCTGTGTAAGGCCATCAGGGAAGCGATCTTAACACAAGATAGGGCCTCTCTGGGGATGAACTCCTTCGCCCCTTCCCTACCCCACTCCAGCAGTAAAGCCAGCGCCTCAGGGACAGTTAAGAGCACTGCATATGCAGACACTTGGATGTGCAAAATTATGCATGCATGTTTGGAGACCACTTTAGAGCCTGGCTTGTGAGTCATAGAGAAAGTAGATCAGGAAGAAAAAAAAGTTTAAAGATGCATTTTTTTGTATTCTTGCTACTGCAGCATAACTTTTCTTTTTTTTCTTTTATTTTTCCCCCTTTGCTTTTTTCTTTAATATTGAAACTGTTTGGGCCTTTGTTCTGTAGCTGTTGGAAAATTCTGAGTTTAAACAGGAGTCTTTTACATTCGTGCTAATACCAACACAGCCAGTTGATAACAGACCAGACAGGCAAATTCAAGCCTGATGGACTGGTGTCCACCACCATTGATTATTGCACAGGAGCACGCGAGGGATGAAAAGCTGCACGGTTGCTTCTCCCTTGTCCTGCTGCCAGTGAGGTGTAATAACGCTATTATGAAAAGCAAACAGGGATGAACTCTGCTCAAAAGAAGGTGAAGCCTGAACTGAGAAATCAATTGCTGCACCAGTCGTGCCCCTACAACTGAGTAATGCTGTTATAAAGTTCATCGAGCCCTCAAGATCCTCACCCTAGCGAGGCTTACAGAATTGTGCGTATTTTATTGGCACTGAATATTCATATTGTGGCAGCACCTGGAGACCAACTAAGGCTGCCACTGTGGGGAAAACACAGCCCTGGAATTCAGCCACCAGCTGGAGATTTCATCAAGAGGTCCACACTTGGTCTTCCTCTCCTTCATGGACTTTCTGCCAAGTTGTGCATCTCCCTGTAACTCTGCCCACCTAGGTCTGGGATGAGGATCTCATATTCTCCTATTGCCCTGCAGGGATGATGCGTTACAGACCCCAGTGCCCTGTTACAATGCAGACAGTGCTGCTGAGTGTAATAAAAGCACATTGTAGATTAGAGTCCAAAAATAAGAGGTACTCTCTCACTGAGACAGTCACCCCTCATACCCAGGAGGGCTGTAATTAGGAATCAAGTAGCAAAGTGCTGCTGGGAGACAGGGATTATTTGAGCTTTGCTGCACTGACGCAGTGAAAGGGTACCGATGACTTAAGGGCACAGGAAGGTGGTTAAAATGTGGCAAAACTGAGAGGGCTGGGAAAGTAGGGATAAACTTTATGTTTGTCTCTGCAAGGCAGAACAAAGCCATGAAGGGATGAGGAAGCAATCCCAAATCAGAGAGGTGCTTAGTGGCTGCGCACCCAATGCTTCTTGAAATGGGGAAAGTGCTGGAAGTAAAGACACAAAAATAAAATTAATAAATTAGGCAAGAAAGTGCAAGGAAACTCACTTCTGGCACCAGTTGAGTCAGGGAAGAGCATCGTGAGACACTGAGTAGGTGCCAGCAACTGGTTTTTGAAGTCATGGGGAAATCACTCACCAGGGCTTCATTGACCAAGTTGCACAGCACATAGTCCCTTCTTCCTCTCCTAATGCTTTCAAAACCATTTAAGCATACCATACATAAAACACAAAGTTGAGAGTTACTGCAGTCAGCCAGGCCAAAATCTAGTGAATGGTTCAACGCCTCCCTGACATGCTTCTGATGAGGAACGTGAATGAGATCAGAAAAGTAAGTCACACTTAAGCTAGCAAGGACAGCAGTGCATCAGCCCACCAAACCACCACGTGGTCGATGGTACGTGGTAGGAATCTGGGCAAACAGATGATTTTCAGGGCTGTTTTTTTTTCACTTGGTATTATCTCATCTGTGTGTCCAGGAATTTCTTCTTGAATTATTAATTGCTGCCCTAATTGCCAACCATTTGCTATGCACTGCAGTGGTAGCTCTGTAGGCCACCTCCTGTTCGCCCCATCCTCCCCTGGGTCCTGCTCTCAGTGCTCATCCTTCCCAGCTGAACAGGCCACCAGGGTACCAGCACGCTTCAAAATCCAGAAGCCTGCAGGCTGGTTCATGCCTACTCAGCAACAAAATTGAGGTTAAATGGTTTTCCTGAAAGCTGTCCTGACATCCAGCTCTGCCCAGCCAAAGCAATCCACTCTCAGGAAGATTCTGCCACCCTATAATGTCTCTCAGCCACAAATTCAGCACCTAGTAGATATTCAATAATCAGCAAAACAACCCTGATTAAGGTTTAGCAACTACTTGCAGTTACTCCTGGGGTGGAGCAAACACCATACTGCCTGTATGCTCAAGCTGCATAACCCAGTATTTAATGAACCTGGCCTGAACAGTCATGCACATGTACCTTGTGCTACACAAGACTTTGTAAGCACAGAGACCTGCTGTCAGGTAACTCACATGTTAGTTTTCCACAGAAAAGCTGACACTTTTTTTAGAAGCACACACAGGATTTTAACCTCCCCTGCAGGTCCCTAGTAGCACATCAACACTTGCAAACCAAGACGTTCAACCGCAAGTACAGCCTTGGACCTCCAGCACTATGGGTGATGCTCAAATTCACCACGGGCAAGCAGTGACACTTAGGATTCCCTCCCCTTGTTTAGCAACTGGAAGAATCACTGCAAAGAGGGCCATGTCCCGTACCCATGGCTGGAGGTGAGGGATCAGCACGGGATTGCTGCAGAGGAAGGAAACTGGGAAATCGAGAAGGAAATGGCTGGGCCAGATAAAATCCCCAGTCTCCCTTGTGTTAAACAGGACGTTTCTGGTTCAGAAACAGATGGGAAGAGAATCCACTCTATTGCTAACCCAGAGGAGGTGGAGATGCTTGAACTGAAGTCCCTTTGACTTCAGCTCTGTCTCTCTGACAGCCTGACTCAGTCATGGAAGAAGCAGATAACAGGCGACCATTCATCAGCTGGACCAATACACAAAGGCAAGAATTTCCCTTCTTAAAGAGATTTCATGACAGGGCTTTAGAAACTGGTTAAAGGAGAAAGACTGAGAGTGAACACACCAGAGATGATACCCAGTAAGTTGCTGTTTGTACTTCCCTGAAGCAGACACCCCAATCTCCAGCATTGGAAGGACACAATTCAAAGAGCTAGTCACGTTCTTCAAGCAAAACATCACCCAACTACAGAATCAGAGCTGAGCTCAGAGAAAAGTTTCTCCACCAATCTGGTCTAATGGACTACTGACCTTTTTTATTTAAACCCAACCAGAAAAAGCCAACTCATGAGTGCTCGCCTTCCCTGATACACCGAAAAAAAAAGATGCAACTAACCAGCTGGCCAGGGATGCCAGCCAATTCTCTGCCCAGGAAAGACTTTTTTCACTTCTCCCTTTGAAAACTGAAGATTAGAACATATTCCGTAAGGACACAGAAAAAGCCTACAGGTGCTACCATGCTCATCACCCATACCCACATGCTCCTGTGCCAGTGGGTCCTCCCAAAACACGCCCCACCTCTGCCACGTCTGCCCGCAAAAGGCTGGAGATGTTGTGCCTTTTCTAAGGTGAAGCAGCTGGGAGGAGAGAATAAGAAGTTTTCAGCTCTGCAGCTTTTTCCTGTTCAGCTCCCTGCAATGCCTGCCTTCCTTTTTGGTACAGAACACTTCAGTTGCCTGGAGCTATTCTAGTTTATACCGGGCATTCATAGCAGAAGCCAAACATCTCTTGCTATTTTTGCTCATGGCTACCTGAGCAAGCAGCTCCTGTGCTACAGAGAAGCACCTTCTTAATGAAGCAGCTATGAGATCAATGTTGTATGACTTCCAAGAGCAAAACAGTTTACAATTAGCTGAGGGTCTGGTATTTGACAGTTTTTTATGGCTCTTTTACAACTGTTTGCAAATCTTTTCTTCCTTTAAATTATTCTGCAAAGTGTTAGGGGGAAGCCAAAAGTTATTTTGTGCAAGCATGTGTGTACTTGCATGAATCCAAGAGTCTTTTTAATTTAAAAGCACCATTACAAATGCCTGTATTTACATGATAGTTGTTTATGTAATGCTTTAAAGAAAACCTAAATGGAGCACAGAAGCCAATGCAATGCAGAAGATAGTGGGAGTTAATGAACACGCTCCTGGGGCAGTCCAGAAGATGGCAAGTAATAGCGCCTGTGCCATTAGGATCCAATAAAAGGGCTATATTTCTCAAAAAGAACTTTTAATGCAACCTCGGTGCATGCATAGCCTATGATTTCAGGCTCTTCTTCTCATCTGGATTCCTGTGGTGTTCAGGACCTCTGGTCGTATATTAGCCCAGCACAAAAAAAAAGAGCCAGAACACAAACTACGAAGATGCAACCCTCAAAATTCAACCTCTCTCTCAAGATTTTGTGCATTTCAATAAACAAAAGTAAATGCAGAAATTAAGCTCAGAAGTCTTTGAAGGCAGGCCTTTTCCAAATCCACACCTCTCCCCCTTTCATTCAGATGTGCAAACCTTTTTTGTACTCCCGAATCCGGAACAGTCCAACTTTCAACCCGGAGCAGCAGCACGGGTCTTGGCATCACAACAGCTGGGCACAGCTCCTCGCCTTCACCTCCAGGTATCACCCACTCGAAGTGAAAGTGCAAGAGAAAGACTTCACAGATAAAAAAGCATGATCTAGCCTTAGGCCTGTCAGCATGGCACATGTCTAAAGAGAAAAACGAATCTGCATGATAGAGACTTGAAATGCAGGTGCCTGGGTGGAAAAGAGAACTTCCAAAAGGAGGCATATGTATGTTAAAAAAAAAAAGACAAAAAAAAGGGATGCTCATTTGCAAGAGAACACAAGACAAAACCCAAAACTACACCTGTAAGAAACATGTTTCTTTGCCAGGTGCATTATGAAAGTTATACCTTCATTTTAGACTCTAGCCAAAAAGATTAAAGCCGTTTTCACCCTCACCCAAATCACCAAGGAGACCAAACCTTCTTCAGCTTTTAACTGCAGTGGAGTTAGCACGGAGGGAGGATTCAGGAGACCCATCTCCCAGGCTCCAGATTACTATCACTGTTCATAGCATCCTCCTTGCTGCTGCTGCTCCCTCTGCTTCCATGCACTGGCAGCTTTCTGCCTGAGCAGCAGCCAACACACTCCATGCCACACACAGCTGCAGAAGCATCTTGCTGGACAGGACAGCATGATCAATGCCATCTTTTCCTTGTAATTACACCTATGGTTTGGCAACACCGTATCCATAATCTAGACTGATAGCATGCAAGATCCTGCGTCTTCCAGGGGAAGCCAAGCTCCAGCTCAGAAGGATGCCTCCAGCAATGGGGAACTCTAACAAGTTACATACTCTTATGCAAGTTTGGGGTTTCTTAAACATCTGAAGGAAGAAAAAAAAAAAAGAAATCAATCCAGTAATGCCTGCTGATTATATTAACAGTAATTATACTTGTGATATGCCAACATTATCATCAGTCTTGAGAGCGTCAGTGCTTCAAGGCAGCTTGACTGCCTCATGGATGAAATGAAGCTGCAGGTTTCAGGCCACTAGAAAGAGGACAGTAGGTGTTGAAGGTGACTGAGGGATGGTGGACATGCACACCAGCTGGATACTGGTGCTGTCCCCAAAACCACTCTATTCCTACCTGGGGCAGAAAGCATAGACCAAACTTAGCTCTAGTGATTTCTTCTGTGAAAGCAGAGCTGTGAAGGTGCAAGGACACAGAAGACCAGACTAGGGGCCACAACCTGGAGACAAGCTGAAGATAGACAACATACCAGGCCAATCAGATGAGGCTCCCATAGACCTGAGCAGCCCATAGATAGGGCATTTTATGTAGCTTCAACCTCCTTTGCTGTGGTGACCTGATGTGTCCTCTGAGGCAGCCAGCCCCATGGAGCCCATACAGGTGCCAAGCAGCTGGAACCTGCCTGTGCCTTCCATCATGTGTGCCATCAGTGGTGGGGACGGACACATCCTCATACCACCCAGTCACTCCACTCCTGCTTCTTCCAAGCTAAACAAATAGACATGAACAGCAAAATCCCCCAAACTCACTCGCCTCTCTTTGCAGCCAGGTGTTGGTAGATTTATTAAACTTACAAAATCTTTTACAATATAAGTACATTGTGTGGGAAGAGACAGAACAGTCACATCACAGTTTGCTCAGCTGGATCCTGCCCAGCTGTGGGATCACCAGTGAGCAACAGATAAACTTAAGTCCTGTTCTGACACTGGTTCCTCCTGTTGCTTTTGGCGAGTTGCTTAACAACCAGGATGTCCAAGTTTCACTGCTTTATATATACATACATATATCTATGTATACATACATACTGTAGAAATCATATTTATTCAACCTCCTACAATGCTCAAGCAAGTAACAAATTATGCTAAAGCATTTGAAGGCGAGGAGCTCTATCAGAGACAGAGATCAGGAGCTTGGAGACAGCGAGCAGTGATTTCACATCAGCACGCAGAGCTCTGGCATGAACAACCACCCTCAGCCTTTGAAAATGAGGACCCTTTCAAGAAAGCTTAAAGACAGGGGTGAAAAATGACTAGAGATCTTTTGGGAAAAAAAATAAATATATATATATATACGATCAGAAAACACCACAGCCAACCCAAAGCACTTATGGGCAAACCACTGATTTGCAATTCCAAACCACTTTTCCGCCTGAATCTTCCCCTATCTTATCTGATCTTCTCTCAGGGAATCCCCAGAAAGCCTCTGCTTCAAAAGGACCTCTCAAACTCTGCTCTGAACACTTCTTGGCGTTGAAGGTTTCCCTTGTTTAGGGATGGGCATAAAATGATGACAAACTAACAGCATTTTTATGCACTTTTTTTTAATTTCTTTTGCACACTGCTGTACCACTCACTTTCTGGCAAGACTGTCCTTATCAGTCTGAGCTCTGTTCTGCTCTTTGCCAAATAAAGGCTGCCATACCCAACACAGACACACACCTTTACTGGCCCACCACATGTAAATATTAGCCTAAAATAAATTCTAAGGAGGCACGCGTGTCATGATCTGTATCAACACCCTAACAAATAAGTGCTGCTTTACTGATGTTCAAGAAACATTTTGAAGTCTGTAACCACTGGCAATTCTGCTCGGTGGCACAAAACCAGGCGTGTTCAGCTGTAACAGTACAAAAGAAACACCACAGACCCCCTACCCCACACCAACAGAGCAGTCATGTTGAGGCTGAGACTGGTTGAAGACAATGATTCTTTTTATTATCAAAACCCCCTATATGAGATGACGTCAGCACTTCACAAGCATTATTTAAATCCTCCAGCAGTCTCTCAACATGGCAACTTTTTCCCATTCCCACTTTGTAGACACAAGTGTTGAGGAAATGGTGTAGCATCAGTTATGGAGTAACAAAGTCCCAATCTCTGACCGACAGCTTCAATTTTCAGGCTCTACATTAATGTCCTTTGTCCAAAAATCTATTTGCTGAAATGAGTAAGAAACAAGAAGGTTCCTCCCCTCTCCCCTCATCATTCTGTCTTCTAGGAGGAAAAACCTTAAGAAAATACCTTCAACTTAGAATCAAAATCCTTCCAGCAAACAACCCTTGAGGAACACTGGATGGAAACATCTGCTTTAAGTGGGGATGTCAGAAGCCCAAAAAAAGTATCACAGAATAATGATGCTTTTTTGAACAATCAGTATCAGTCTGTTGCTGGCATTATTTTTGGAAATGGTATAGCTAATATGACAGCTATGATTTGGAGCCTTCAAAAGGCATAAGCTATTGGCATGTTAAATACATTACATACAAATATGCACGCACCCCTACACCCACGCTAACACTAAAGATTTGTTCTGCTCATGTCTGCTGGCTCTTCTGAGCGCACTCCACAACAGATTGTTTCCTTCTCTCATCCCAGTTTTCTCCTATAGGGGCTTTACATCAGGCATCCAAATACAAAGGGTACGAAGAGACTTGCATTAACATACTGCAGAGCAGAAAGGATCCTCTGTGACTAAATGGACACAATCAAGCATTTCAATTAAACTATTACCCAAAAAAGGTGTGGGTGGCTTATTACCAAAGACAGCATTTATTTTAAAAAATGGAAAGTACCATTAGAAACACCCAATATAACTCTTATTAACTTATTTGAATATAGTCCTGAGCACATTGGGTTTGTAAGTGTCTGCTAACATAGCATTCTGTTTGCCTAATTAAGTTTTCAGTAGGGTAAGCTATAGTTCTCATGCTAATATAGGGAACTGAAAAAAAATCGCATATAAACCAATGCCTAGCTTGATTTACCTTTATTGTGTAAGAATTTGCTACAGGCTCTTCAACAACCGCTAACTAATTTTCCATCAAAAAGGACAATTGCTGAACAAATTCCCATCCCAGCCCAAGCGATGGGGATGACAGACTCGCCTCCAAGTTATAAATCCTCCATGCAATTCCTACGGCACTTCCAGGCCATAACTTTGGTTTTCCTCATCACTTTTTCCCCTTGCTGGTTCACATTCGGAACCTTGGGCTTATTTCCCCAGCCTTGCCAGCAAGCAGCACTGCAACACTCTAGCTGGGGGAACATCAAGCAAAGGAAAATTACCATTAGCCAAAAAAATTACTCTTAAGAGGCTTAAAAGAAATCTCAGGGAATCAACTCAGATTTCCATGACAAATAATTAGCAAAATAAAGATAAAATACTGAAGCATCTCAGCTTTCCGCTACATTCCAAAGCGGCTTATTTTCTCCCTCAGTTTTATTCTTGCGGCATTTAAAATGCTCGCTTGCAACTTCCAAAAAAAGAAGGGGAAAAAAAAAGTGACAAGAGTGCTTTGCCCAAACAGCCAGATTTCTGCCCACCGAGCCCCAGCACCCAACCCTGCTCCCAGCAGGGCCCCCGACCCACACTCCCGTGGGACCTGCTCATGGGGTGAGCGCTCCTGGAACCGGCTCAGGACTTTTTAAGTCGTATTACGGTATTAATATCATTTACAAAATGGTTAAAAATCAGAATGTTTTTCCTTCGTGAAAAATAACACACTTAATGCTTTTCATCTGGCACATAAAATTTACAATACCTCCAGGAACATTTTCTTTGGTTAAATCAACATTATTGGTACTTTTTTAGCCTTTAAGCATATTACAGCGCCAGCTTTTATGGGTTTTTTTGGTTGTTGTTTTCACCCATTGTAATAAACTTTTCAGAACCAGAAATGATCAACAATAAAAAGCATTCCCATGTCAAACAATTTTAACTACTGCTTTTAAAACAACAAAAAAAAAGATGGGGGGGGGGGGCAGGGAGTCAGCTTCAAACCCAACTTGTACGGTAACTATCTCAATGCAATTAATATAAAGTAATCGTCTGTAGGGCCAAACTTCAGTGCTCTCCCCAAAATTGCTTCCATGCTGCTTCCATCAGGCAGCCGCAGCAGATGTTGGCTGTTAAAGGGCGCAGACGACGCAGTTCATGACTTCTCGGAGGCGGCTGCACGCCACATCTGCAGTCGATGAAGGCGAGCGCAGAAGTGTGGCAGACAGAAAGAAAAACGTCAGCCGGGCCAAGCCAACCCTCTTCCTCGCTGGGGCTAAAAATAGAGGGGGGGTGTTTGCCCCGCTGCTCCGGCCGGCCCCGCCAGCCCCAGGCAGCACTGCTGGAGCAGAGCATCCAGGATGCAGCAAGTTCACGCCGAGGAAGCGAACGGCGGCGGCAGCCTCCGACTGCTGCTCCGCACCCGGCTCCTCATTAACTGGGCGGCGATCCAAGTTCATCTGGGCCCCAGAGAAAGGCAACGCTTGTGTTTAGACCGCACAATACTGACATAACATTAACAGATTTACATATGCAAAACTGTGAAGCAACAGGCATTCCCCCTCAATTGACCCACAGCTTGTAGTGGCTGCCGAGTTATTCCCTGCTTAGGCTCTGTAACCAAGTGGGCGTCATGCGACTACCATCTGGGTACCACTTATTTAAAGCTGGCAGTCTCTCTGTAATAGGCAAGCTGGCAATAAGCAGGAAGGGAATAAATTGCATCATTTAGTTAACATCCACTTGCTTTGCGGCTGTTAAAAACCCATGACTGAATAATAATTTGGTTATTCCTTTTGCCAGACAATGCTGTCAGCCAAATAGTACTACGCATGCTGCAAAACGTCAGCTTGCAAAATTTCCACTTTAAAAATAAATTAAAGAAATTCGCAGTGTAATGTGAGCTAAGAAGTTTTTCTAATGCTAGTAACTCAAATGCAACCGAGTTCTAAAAATAAACTTGCACTACTGCAGTCACCAGATTCTGCTTTTCCCTAAAATCTTATTCTCTGTTTTATCAGCCACCCACTCCAACTCATTAAATTTGCCAAACATCACCGACCTGGCCCGTAACAAGCAGAGGAACCAAGGTCTGTTCACAGGAACGCTTGTGAGATCTGAACAAGTCTCCATTCCATGCTGCCCTTCTCATCCTTTGCTTTAATTCGTAGATTTTATCGTTTCCTTCTGTCTGACACAACTGCTTTCACACAAATCGGTATCAAAGACAGTGGCTGAAACCCTAGACCACTGAAATACAGCTTTGTTTAAAAAAAAAAGAGAAAAAAACAAAGAGCTTTTGAAGAGGGTTTCTCTTTGGGGCTCTTTAGTTTGCAGAAAATTAAGTTACCAATAGTAATCAATTTTTTTTTTGTCTCAATTTGCTAGAAATACAAACAGTCTGGTGCACACCTATCTCCAAATCCATCTCTCTTCAGGACTAAAGGAAAAGCCCACACTGAGTACACTTTTCTACTGCAAAGATAACAAGGGTTCGCATTATACAGTGGGAAAAGTCAGGAGTAATGTTTCCATCAAGACTAAAGGAGAGGAAGAGCCAAGAGCACAGTCCACGGGTAGGAGTTTTTTCAACACACGCTACAGCGTCACCGTCTTTCACAAAACCAGGCTCTCTCCTCCCTCATTACATTTTGAAGGGACGTCAGGGACTCTCAAGTGCAGAAACAATTTAAGACAACCCATAGCAAGCGGAAACCCGAGTTCATTAGTAACTCACTTCCAGTATTGGCAATGCAGACAGCCTCGGGGAGAGGATGCTGGAGCAGAGTCAGGCTGCCATACGCCTCGCACGGCTCTGCAGTGATGCCTCCAGCACCCGTCCTGGGTACGGCACCGAAACACCACGCTGCTGGGCATGGAGATATCAAAGGCAAATGGGAGACAACTGTTGTCCCTATCATGTCTCCACTGCAGGTCTAGGGCAGAGCCCAACAGGTAGAGGTGACAACCATGCCATGTCTCAGCAGGGCAGGCAGGTACACTGAAGAGCGCACACAGGTTCAATACAGGTAACCCCAGATAAACCCTCTAATAATCCAGCAGTGATACAGGACAGACCAGGTGCAACAGGACCTGCAACCTGTCCTGAGCCAACACACACAATGATAGTTCACTTAAAATACTAATCATTTGGAAAGGGACCTTTTTACAGGCTTCCACAGCACCATGCAGCTCTTGCCACTGCAGCCAAGATGCTCAGCCAGACCAAGGTGGGCAAGGAAATGCAGGACCCATGGCCACCATGGGACCACCACCCCAGAACACAACAGGACGATGGACAATCACAACAGCTTGCAGGCTTTTACAAAGCAATAAAGACATTAAGATGGAAGAAGAAAAGGGTTTTACGCAGATGTTCCTGCACCAGCTCCACAAGACAGTGGTCAGATGAAGGGGGAGGGGAGAAAAAGGGAACAGAAACAGAGGGCAGAGAGAAAAATCTGTCAGGAAATGCGATGCCAGAAACTGTTCCAGGACCCGGTGGCTAGATGCCAACTTGAAAGCCTCCAAAAGAATAAGGCTACAGAGCCCTCGAAACCTTTCCGATTAAAAAAACTGTGGAGGCTGAGGTTTGTCAAGCTGTACTCATGCTTGCTGTGCCTGCTCCACCACCCCTGTCCAGGAGGTCTCAGACCAAAATACGTCTCTGAAGAAGAGACCCAAGGCATCCAGTAACTTTGGCAAGTTATCCTTTGGGAAACATGCATCCCCTAAAGCGCTTGTGTATCTTGGAGGGTGTTTGAAAAGCTTCACTGTAGAGAGTCTTAGCGCTTTTAATTGCATATACCATACCGGAGATCTTCAACCCAGTAACACTGTCACACATGTGGTACATTACTGTATGGTCAATCTCCCTAATTACTCTTGAGTTATTTTTTCCAGTAGATCTACAAAATTATCAGCATAAATCTCAAAACTTTTACCAGTTAACAAACTCAGCACAACACACATAAGCTTGGCCCTGACAAATAAAAAGACTAAGGAAAATGTATTTCTTTGTAGCAAGTGTCCTTTCCTATAACCGTCAAATAGATTACAACCGCATTTCTTTCCACGCATTGCACTCTGGGATCCAGACATTTAACTAGCACACACTCCAGTCCTGGATTAATCATAAATAGAATATATTTTTAAGTGCATTAATTATGTAACAGATGCTTCCAGGATTCCAATGGAGGTAATTTTTAAAATCCCAGCATACAGTTTTATGAATCTGTGCAGTTTCAAGGTTGTTTTTAATTTGCGCTCAATACTACACTTATTTAAAACCAGGAGGTAATCAAATACTGCCTGATTATTTTTTTTTTTAATTTTAAGGCAGACTGGAAGACCTACCCTGCACTGTTAGTGTCAGACATCCTGGCTGCCAGTGGAGGTTCCTCCCAGTTCTTTGCCACAACAGCAGTTCTGGATAACGAGATGTGTGAACACAAAACTTCTGCATTTGCCTTCTCCTAATAATTTTTCCTCCTCAGACTAATTTCTGCCATTCTGAAATCTCAGGCTCTTCCAACGCATTCCCATTCACATAACAGATATATTCAGCATCACACAGCACACGTGGAGAACCCAACAAGAACAGCAGGGTGAGGGATGGGACAGTCGAGGTCTTCAGAGAGCACTTCGTGCATCCATGGGGTTCCACGAAATAACTCTCATTGCGATGCAAGCACAGCAGCACAGGACAGGAGTGGGCAGAGACAGCTACACCACAGAGCTCCAGTCCACCCACCAAAACCCCTCTAACCCACCAAAACCCCTCTAACCCACCAAAACCCCTCTAACCCACCAGCTCTGAAGGCTCTTGCAGCAGTAGCTGTCACAGAACCACAAAATCACAGAGTTGGAAGAGTCCTTAAAGCTCATCCAGTTCCAACCCCCTGCCATGGGCAGGGACACCTCCCACCTGACCAGGTTGCTGGAAGACCCATCCAAACTGGCCTTGAAACTGCCAGGGAGGGGCAGCCACAGCTTCTCTGGGCACCCTGGGCCAGGGTCTCCCTGCCCTCACAGCAAAGAATTTCCTCCTAATATTCAACCTAAATCTCCCCCGTTTCCCTTTGAAACCATTCCCTCTTCTCCTATCACTTCATGCCCTTGTAAAAAGTCGCTCTATAGATTTCCTGTAGCCCCTTCAGGTACTGGACATCACAGCTACATCTTCCTGCTGCTGGCTTGCCTTGAAAAATGGACTAAAACTTGAGTTCACTCAAAAAGAGTGTTCTGTCATACTAGAGAAAATTGGGGTTTACTTCCCTTACCTTGATGGTAACAAACCATCCAGACGTGAGGGGGCATATCCAGATGTGGGGAATACATGCAGATCCACAGTATTTTCTTGTTAGTTATGGGGCAATTCACTGCTGGTACAGCCAGTTTCAGATGCTAACAACCACAGGCAACTTCACCAACTGTAACTGAAGCTTGCATGGGATCTCCTGGCTATGGCACTATAGCAACAGGCACTGGCTGGGGCAAGGGTGGGATGCTGGAGAGCCCAGCAACCTTTGGATGGCTGCATCCCAGGGCAGGAGCAACAGAGGCTCCATCTCTTGGACAAGAAGTTTGCTTTTCTCTCCATCTTTACAGCTCACATAATTATTGGATGGAGTTATAGGTCTACTCACAGAGCTTCACCTCTGCTTCTGCCTTTGTCAATTAATTCATAATGGCTTGGAGGGACATTTTCCCCCTGCTATGTGCAGCCTGGGAAGCAGGAGAGCCCATACCCTGGTAGCATCGTGCTGGCTCGGGGTCTCCCTTCAACAAACCCTCCAACAGTTCCAGGAGGGAGAGGGAAAAACAGGAGCACAGAGAGCAATTAAGGCTCCCATCAGATGTGGTGTTGACACATAAGAACAAACAGTGAATGATCCCAACCCCAGGTGAGTGTTATTTAGGAGTATGTGTAATTGCACACGCAGAATATCAAAGCTCAGCACTCGGAGAAGAGACAGGGTGAGGACAGGAGTGGTTCAGGACTGCAGCTCTGCTCACCTGCACATCAGCCACCCCTGGGGAGACGTGGCAACTCACGTTGGACACAAACCATGGAGGAAGAAAAGGTGGATAATAAGTATTTTACTCCTACTAAATATTTTATTCTGACTGCTACTCCTTTCCAGATAGAAAGGTAATAATTAGAAGTGAGGGTTAATGCTTTGATGCCTCGCTTCACAGGCTGCACATTCAAATTCCTCAACAAGACAATGCAAAAATGGGTAGTGAATGGCCGTCAGCTGAAGAAGGCAGACGACTTCGTGCAACACCAGGGAGTCCCTGGGGCAGGCAGCTGGGTGCCAGTCTGGGTCTGGTTTCCCCAGCCGTGGGCAGCCAGCGGCACACGGGGATGCAGCCCCGTCCAGTGGACACCCAGCCTCTCCTCACGCCACCGACACCCCCGTGTCCAGCCTTCCTCAAAGTTACCCATCGGTTCTGAGGGAAAACACACAGAGATCAGCCTCGTCCCACCTCACCAGCAGACATCGGGTACTCAGCAAGGCTTGGGGAGAACCAGGGGCACCCCGCAGTGCTGCTCTTTGGTGCTAAACCCCCAAAACACTACCGATCCCTTCCCACCGGCACACGGGGACAGCCAGGCAAGCCGAGCTCTCATGGGCAAGATGTCCCTGCACAGGGAAGGAGACCAACCCCGAGCACACAGCCTGCCTGTACCGCCTGGCAGAGGGATTAGGGCCCTGCCAAACTGCAGCAGGACTTCCCCCCCGTGACACATGTGAACGCTGACACCGCGCCAGACCATCAGTCCGGTGATAACCCAGGGGCTGTACCTGCTTGGCACGGCTCGAGCAGGGCTCCCTCAGGGCTCCTCCAGTTTCACTTCTTGCTAACATGCACCTGCACCCATTTCAGAAGCAATAAAAGCATAAACTGTATTCAAAGCTTTACTCCAGCCCCCGTATAAGCCTGAGCAAGCCCCACGCCAGTGACTGTCCCTGCCAACCCCTGGGCTGGACGGTGGCTCCATCACTGCTGAGCATGGCTGTCCCTACTCTCACACCGCTCCCAAGCTCCCTTTGAGCCACAACATAGCCAACATGGACACCTTGCATGACACTGAGTCAACACAGGCTACAAGTCAGACCCTTCTTGGTGTAAACCCAAGGACATCACCAAGCCCTCTCCATCTATTGCCTTATCAACTCCTGTTCTTCAACTCAAAAGTTAGCTAGCAGGCTGGGCAGTTTTATCCGAGTTTTATGTGCTTTATTTACTTATCACATGCAGAAGTCTTTTATAAAAACAAGAAGAAAGGACAGCACATAGTAACCTGGGTACCTCTCAAGTGCCTTCATCAAAAATACCCAGCCTCTGCACCAGCTCATCATCTACTGCTCACAGGGAAGAAGAAAACACGGCACCACGCTTTTCAGTATATACATGTTAACAACTTCAGCACCTGGCACTAAGGGAGGACTGTTAAATTATCAATTAAATGAAAACCTGTATTTGTAGGGTGGTCCCACCACCAGGCACTGCTGGGAGCATGACCCAGGGCAGCTGGGCCAGGAGGACTCCTCTGCCCAGAGGGAGAAGAGCAGGACCAGGCACAAAGCCTCTGGCAGAGGTTTCATGTTGCAGCAAAGCCAACCAAGAGGCCAGAGGTTTATCAAGGAGGTGGCCCTGACCCCCCCGGTCCCTCCTCTGACCTCCAGAGTCTCATAAGGATGCTCAACTGACTGAAAACATTTTTTGTCCAGCTTAAGTTAGTTTTCTGCTGGTCTGGCTTCCTGCGTGGTCTCACCCTGAGGTCAGCTGGAGTCAGCTGGAACGTGGGGGACATGATGGGAAGTGCCCAGGGACAAGCAGGCAGATCTAAACCTACTTAGCTGCAATGTGAACCAAGCCCTCATTCCATACAGCACCAAGCACACTGTCAAACAGTCCGTGAAACCAGCATCAGCCTTCAGCTCAGAAGAAAACAAAGACAACAGCTTCCCAAGGAAACAATTCTCCTCATGATACATGTCATGAAGTTGTGAGCACGCTTGACTCACGGCACACGTGCGGACCATTGCAATGCACTTGCAGAGCAATGTGTCCTCCTCCTCAATCTGCTGAGAGCATCCACCAGGCAGAGGTTGACACGTGGAGGTGATCCAATGCCAACGAACAGAAACATTAAGACATGCTGTTCTTAAAACAGGGGGTGTACCTGACACTACTTCTACTCACCCAGGAAAGTTTTCTGCTATGTCTACCTTTCCCCTTCCAATTTACCCATGCCATTAAGCAGAATCCCCATCCTACCCTGGATGGCTCGTTGCAAGCAGACTGTGCTTCCAATATAGGCAAATTCTATTTTTTTTTCTTTTGGACCTATGAGAAACACCAGTTGAAAACCCAAATGTCATTTTTTTAACTGACAGGCCATTATGCATAATATCTTCCATCCCCTCCTTGTGCTTATGGCATAGAGCAGGGTGGAAGGGAAAAAAAAAACGAAGAAAGAAAAGGAGGAAAAAAAAAGATCTTCCCACCAGAATGTAAATATTTGTGAGTAGGAAGAACAAAGTATTTCCATAAACCTTTCAATAAAGGATGACTGCAGGCCAAATTTTACCCTTAGATACCAGCACATGACTCCAGCTAAAGTTACTCAGAGCTGCCCAAGTTTGTGTAGAGGCAGACTCAAACATACTGCGTTCACGTCCAGAAGGACTGTGTGCTCAGGAGCCACGGCCAGACTTCCAGCTCCTTCTCAGAAGTCAGACAAGATTTGCTTCACATCAGTGAAGAACTTTGGAGATGAGTCAAACCTGCAGGATTTGCTGCAATACTCGCTGCAAAAGAGGATGTGAGAACTGGCAAGTACTCTGTGTTTACTCACTGTGCCATCTAATTCTGGAAACTTGAGCTGAGATTCGGCGTTCGAGCACGACTCCGCGGGGTGGTGGGAAGATCCTGGCCACGTTACAGAGCCACTCGTTGGGCAGAACAGGCGGTATCTGCTGAAAGGGGGCCGCGGGCCGGCAGAGGTCCTGTGGCTGGTGAGCAACGTCTCCCTAAGGCAGACACTGCTCTGCATCTGCTCCAGCCCGGGGGATGAGCCTCCGCAGGCAAAGGCTCACAAGAGGGAAAGCGATGCTCTAAAAACCACGCACTGCTTCAGTTAATGACACAGATTTACACTGGGTGTTAGCCTGTTTCGCTAAAAAAAGCCAACCAGATTTTTATTTTTTTTTTTCCTGGTGCAAACTGTCCTTTATAGAGCCTATTAATATCCCTCTGACTTCACTTTAAGCAAAACTTCTCTTCCTTGTTCTCCCACTGACTTAAAAGATAACTTGCAAAATGAGATCTAATTTATCCGTATCTTTTATCTTCACTCCTTCCCCCCTGTCACTGCCTGGACAGGCAGACTGTTTTCTAGGGGAACCACTGCATGGTGCACACAGTTTAGGTTTGCTGCAATACTCACATTTTTAAGCAGAAAATGAAAGAAGATACCTGATTTATACTAAACAGATCCACTCCAATTCTGGCCACATGCAATTAGTCCTGTGTTGCACAAACTAACAACTTAGATGGAACACCCTGCTAGAAACAGGCACCTCGAAGAACTGCAAAGATGTTCCTTGCTATCAGACACCAGTGAAGACAAACAGCAGTGGAGGGTGGTCACCAGGAGATTATGCTGAAACAAATGCATTTTTATTTTTCCCTTTAAATTACAAAAGATTATCATTTTACTCAGCAATGCCCCTTATTAAATTGAAACTCTCCACATCAGAATTAAATACCTCCTATCTACTCAGAATGAAGTGTATTATTTATCACTAATATTTAATGACAAAAACCTGATAACTTTCCCCGATTATACCACTGATTTCCTCCAGTCATGCATCATTGGCTCTGCTGGTCATTAGCATTATCACAGTGCATAAACTCCAGCTTATGCAGCAAGTTTGATAACAGAGCCAGATGCCAATAGCCACTATTTTTCAGTTTGCCTGGATTTACTAGTTTACCTCTCTAAGAGCATGCCACTATCTAATAGCATCGAATATAATGCCTAAAAATCCTAGTTAATAAATTTCCACTCCCATACAGCACGCTTCTGCATGATCGGAATTCCTCGGCAAATACAAAGCACTCGCTTGAAAATCAGATTTCCCCTTCAACTGGCCAAGGACCCTTTTCCAGAAAGGCCATATCCTAGCCAATCTGAAAAATAAATAGGAAATACCCAGTCTTCTCTGACCATTTAATGCTAGGAATACGATGGGTAGGCTTAAGATATTTCAGCTTAATTCACAGATAATGTTTCATTTCGACTTTTATGCAGAAGTATTTTTTGAGTGCTGTAGATGCTGCTTTTATAGCAGTGAAACAAAAAACAGAACAAACGTGCACGGTTCGACATCAGCTAAAATAAACCAAGATGAGTTTCTCCCACTTTCAGTTAAACCCTGTAACTGAAATGACAGATTAGAAAGATTTCCTGAATAAGACCACCATTCCTTACACTGCTGGCCTTCAAAAACTCGGATGGGTTAGCCAGAGAATAACTTAGAAATACTTGTACAAACAATAATTATGCTGCATACTTTGGACATTCCTCTTTCAAAACCATTTAAGTATCAAGTAATTTATCACCGAAAAAATACATTTTCACTTTTCCAAACACATAACTTGGGAGCTTTACAAACCTAATATGCATTTTCCCAACACTGATGCACAGGCGTGTCATTTAAAACCAATAAAAACAATTTCCTACAAGCTATTTCAGAGCCTTCTTCTCCCAGACTTGTCCAATAACCAGATCAGGACGGGGCCCCTGACCCAACTCTCTCATTAAAATGAATTACTAAAGTTATTCACATATTATTACTGTTACTACTATTGCAAAACTTACTGAGAAAAATTTCTCCTCTAGATCACCCAAGGTAGATACAGGCTATGATGTTCTGTACAAACACCCAGATAAATTCTTGTTATATGTTACACCCAGGAATATTCAGAGATTCTATTCTCTAAGCCAAACTGACTTTTTTTAATTTTATTTTTTTTTTTAACTCAGTCCACCCATGGAAGTTCCTTACAATTCAGCAGAGGTATTTAGGGCTCAGGCCACATAACTAAAGCCAAATCTGGCTGTCTTCTATACCACACACAGAAACACACTTATTTATGAAGTTCACCCAAGGGGGAGGAATAATTTACAGTACACTGATCAACAGATTTTGCATGATACTGTCTGAAGGAGCCCCGCTTGAGAAGCAGAGCAGTTATGAAAGCAGAAAGTATCAATACTAACACGATTGGTGCCACTGCATTGTGCTGTTTGCCAGGCAGAATTCACAGACCTCACCAAAAATTTCAGTTTGGATATAGTTTCAGTAACACTACCTGTGATATCAGAAGTTGGGGCTATTGTATGAGAAACGGCAGCAATTTGACAAAGTTAATGCCAAATTCCACGCTCTCTGTCGAGGCAAAAAGCAGAGCAATCCCTGGAAGAATGGCAGCGAGCTCCGAGCACGGGATGCAGAAGCGCTAACACAGACACTTCCCCAGCCCCTGCACCTCTTACTGGCCTTCAATCCAATCCTTCAAAAATGAAACGGTGAAAAGGACTGTCATTGTTCTCCTCTGCCCACCTGCTCCTCCATCTGCACGTGCACCCTCTCCAAAACACACTTTTGACCCTACTGAGCATCAGCCAACGCCAAAAGCTTTGCTGCCCCAATTCCCAGCCAAATCCAACAGCCCAACGCCGGGACCTGCTTCGTGATGCCCCAGGATCCCATACCACCACTCCTTTTAAGAGAATTTCTGTCACAGGAGGAAAGGAGGATTTACAGCACCGATTTTAATGGAATTTTTCTTTCCAGCACAAGTGTTAAAACCTAGGGACTGGGCTGGACGAGCTATGCGAGCTGCCTGACCGGCTAACACAAACTTGTCATGAGGTTCAGGGAAGACAGAGTTCATGACTCACTGCCTGCAAGCTCGCTATTACAACATAAAAGCTATTATTTTAAAAAGAAAAACAAAAACACAAAACAAACATGCAAGCACCAAGATGAACACTTCAAGGAGGTTTTAACTTCTTAATCCCAAACAGGCTACTCCTGAAATAAGTCTTGCAACGGGCCTGGATGACAAAAGTCATAAGAGACAACCTTGCAATTGAAAGACTATTAGAATAGCACATTTTAGTTGCAAAATAACCCCTCTGTCTGCTCCCTTGGCATTCCCAGAAGTTTCTCAGGAAGAGGTGTCCCGCGCACGCTCCCCTCCCAGCTCTCCAGCGGCAGAACAAGAAATGTAAACCTTGCATTCACCGTGTGACATTAGGAAGATGCTTTTTAAAACCGACACTGGTTCCTAAAGAAATACCAGTTAATTACTTAATCCTTCTTAATGGAATGATTAACACCCTTTCAACAAACAAGGCTGTGATGATTTAACGTTTTACTGCATGTTTCATTACAGAACCGGTAAAATTAATACCGCTCCCCTCTCATCTGCTGCGACCACTCATTTCTTTATAATCAGTTACATTTTTCACTTCTGCAGAGCAGCCCCTGCACCCGGCCAAGAAACAGACCCAAACGTACAAAAATCTGCATCGTTGTTATTCTGCCGTGAAGCCAAGGACCGACCTCCGGACAGGAACCAACAGAAACGCAGGTGGCCACCGCGCCGGGGAAATCAAGGTACGAGGCAGCACGGAGCAACAAGCCCCGGTGAGAGCCTGGAACAACTTCATCAGCATCCCGGGAACACTGCCTGGCTGCGGAAGAGGGGCAGCCACTTCAAAGGAAAGTGGGGAGGGATGTTTGAATCCCGGCTCAGACAGCTCCTGAATCCCTGAGAACCCCCGGCCGCCTTTTTGGCAAGAACAAAAGTCCTTTCAGGGCTCCAGCGCTCGCTGCAATCAAACCCCAGCTCAGACATTAAATCTGCAGGCAAGTGTTTTGCAGGAAGGGGAATTCAGCATCGATTTTTGTGATCATATGTTTAGCGGCTGCTCTGAACACACCAGCAATCCCCCCCTCACCATTTTATCTTCCATTATCATGAGTTTTTTAATAGAGACATGGCATTCTGCTTACTGCTGGGCTACCTCCATTTATCTCTCTCGGAACAACACTTCGGCATCACCAGCTCCGCGATCTGAATCGGCACCGGTGCACGTCCGGTCACACAAATCCAGAGAGCTTCCCGAGATGCCTTGGGAAGTCTGACTGCCCCGGTTTACTGATGTGTTAATATGCCCGATCTCCTAATTAATGAACAAACAGCTCAGGCTGGGAGCTAGGGGCGGGACACCAACACCAAGTCCGCAGAGAAGCCCAAGGAAAGACACTTGACCCTAATTGTTAGCAACAAGATGACAAGACTGATCGGGAAGTACAGCTAAACCTCGGATCCAACATGAAAGGAAATGTCTGGCGAAGAGGGGGAAACTAACGATGCCGTTAGAGGCTCCAGCCAACCTGCAGAACTGTGCCACCTTCTGTCAGGCTGGCGGGGCTCAGCACCCGAGTGCCCGGTCCGAGCTCCACAGCACCCACAGCACCACGCTCCCACCTCATCCTTCTCTCCATGCCCAAATCCTCACCCTTCTCCTGCAACCCTGCGGCTCCAGGAATATCCATCCCAGCCAAGGAGAGCTAGGAGTTTGCCCGGACCCATGACCAGGTGATGAGAAAGCACAGCTCAATCCTACACCTTCCCAGCAAAATCTCCTGCCTCTGGCACACGCAGAATCCCGACGGTGAGTTTTAAGAAAGACCAAAGTTTGGCTCAAGTTCAGCCAGGCCCAGTTTTACCCAGGGCAAAACGTTCCTCATCTTGAAAGCAGCCTGGAACATGTACATAAAGGTCACACCAGCGAGAAGGGTCCCGTGCAGCAAGTGCACATCCAGCACTCGGGGAAACGCTTCCATGCGCATGGCAAACATTTGGGAAAAAAAAGCTTGTATGTGCTTTCTCTCTGAAAAATCAATTAAATTGAGTCACAACAGTGCAAGAGGCTGCAGTACCATGCTCTGGGCCAGACATCCAGAAGAAAGTTGACTTACAGCATGCACATCCAGCACGGCCGCGCTGCAAATCCTACAGAACCCCGTCCCGCCGCACAAGGAGCCCGCGTCCTCTGCGTAGGTCTGAAGTAACAGCAGTGCTAAACCAGCTCACTGAGGAAACAGGCACTTCTAATAAAAACACATCAGTGACAAGGATGGCATAGAGAGAGCGATTAGCAGCAAACAATACACAGGAGAAACACCGGAATAAAACATTCTGGGTATTTATTTGTGTTGCTTTCCCAGACCATCGCAACAGAAGGGGAAACTGAGAGGAAAGAAGCCCACAATCAGATTCAGAATAGCACCCCCAGAAACACTGTAGCCTATCGGATATATGTAAATATTTTAAGATACGGGTTCCATTTCAGTAGATCTGTCAAGATATTTACAGGGCTTGACAATATTTCTGCCTTTAATTAAATTTTCACACACATACTTTAATGTAATTTAAATAGATTATTAGTTGTCAGAATATAGTATAAATTTTGTTTACGATTTAGTTACTTTAAGTACTCACATCGAGGAAACTCATTTAACCCCCTGACTGAGTAGCATTAAGTGTTGAGATGAGACTTCTAAAGAGCTTCTACTGCCCTTTGCACTCTTGCAATAATCTTAAATTACTACAACTTAATTGCAATTTCAAGGCACTAAAGTGGAGATGTTTTAAAAACAGCACGGGGAGGGTCAACGAGAGGAGAAAAATTATTTAGTCCTCCTCAGGTACCAGATGCTTCTTGGAGAGAAACTGATTTTGCCCAGGCTCTTCTCTTTGCTCGTTTTCCATAGAATCCCATCACCATTTTCAGGATGGCGCTGAACAAAAAGTTATCAAGATTATTCTGGATACTTGCCACACACAAACAGCCATTAGACATAAGCCTGTTCACTTGCACGCATGGAGGAGATCGGTGCCAGGAGAATAGAAAGACAAAACCCTAGAGCATATTTGCAAAGAAGGCTGCACGCGAACAGAGCCAGCAGCTCCTCTGACTTGGTAGCTCCAATGCTGGAGTAAGAAAAAAAGAGCACATGTTAAAACCCTCCAGACATCCCGACCAACAAATATCTGATCTCCTAAAAATAGAACAGCTGATTCCTCTACAGCCCCAAAATCCAGTATTTTTTTCTTTTAAAGTAAAAGACCACAGCTTTCCCACAATTAAGTTTTTCCTCTAATGACTGCGTGATTTATTCCATCCTACCTTTCTTTTCCTCTATATACACTGGCATCACCTTGTTGCCTACAGTAGCTGCAGTTCCCAGCACACCGCGAGCTGCAGGAATCAGACGGCACAGTGCTTGGAGAGAGCAGCAAGCTGCGAGCGGCGTTTTTTGCCAGTGCAAAAGCAAGCAGCTCCAGCAAAAACAAGATATGCTCCCTTTCTTATTGCAACGAGACACTTCACGAGGCTTTGGCCAACACAAAAACGACCAGACTCACAATTTAAACACCGCTGTGCGTTAGCACGGCCGAGCACTTACGCGTGTCCTCAACGGCATGAAGTCAGGGACTCCGAGCCCAGCCATACCTTTCTAAGCATTTGAATAAAGTTTGGTTGCCAGGACCTCTAAGAACAGTCGCAAAGATGTAGCTGATCTCTAGCGCGCAACGTTTATAAATTCCACTCAGCGAATGCTTTCTGGCTCCTATTGCCTATCATGTCTCCGCCGAGCCGCTTGCCGGGTGTGAGAACATGCTACTATACGTAGGGGGAGGAAAAAAAGGAAAAGTTTCAGTGATACGAGTTAGTGACACAGACCAAAAGCCAAAGGCAGCGACACCAGCAGAAGCCCTGGTTGATGCCAGCATGCTCTGGATCAGTCCCTGAACTCACCTTTGGGGACATGGGGACCGTGCCGTGCCCACGTGCTGGCAGGGTGTATTTTCAGAGCAAGGTGCCACCCATGCCCCCACACTGCCCATCACACCCTGGTCCTTGACCCCACCTGGCAGCCCCTGCCTACCCTACCTCCCCAGCAAAAACCTCCAAGAAGCGACTTGACAGCAAGGCTCATTTAAGGAATAATTACAATGCACTATTTAATTCAAACATAAGCTTAAATACTAACAGCAAACAAAACGCTTGCACACCCGAGCTGCCTGACTACTGCAGGGCCCGATCCTGCTCCCTCCAGGGTGGGAATCCCCTGGCAAAGCTCCCCCCTGGGGCGCCGTGTCCATGCACGCACACGACGCTGCGCTGGATGCACTGGGGAAGGCAGGACAGGCCTGGAGAACACTGTGCCTCTACAGAGAGACCCAGCTACCTGCAAAAATCCCACTACATCTTCCCCAGCCCTGTCTCAGCTGCATAAAAACATTTCAGCTCAGTGCCTTGAAGTTGCAATTAAATTGTAGTAATTTAAGATTATCACAAGAGCAAAGGGCAGTAGCAGCTCTTCAGCAGACTCCTCTCACCACTTAATGCTACTCAGTCTTGGGGTTAAATGAGCTCCTTTAGTATAAGTACCTTAAAGCAAGTGAATCGTAAACAAAATTTATACTATTTTCTGACAGCATATAATCTATTTAAATTTATTAAAGCTTCTCGGAGAAAATTTAAGGTGACAGAAGTATCATTATGCCCTATAAATAACTGGACAGCCCTGCAGAAATAACTCTATTTTACATACCAACCCTACATATGTGTGTGCATATGTTATTCCATTTAATACACAAATACACGCTCAACGGATATTTCACAAAAGGAATTACATTACCCGGTTCAATCTCTCAACATAAATGACCACAAGCAGTAGAAATACTAAATGCTAAGCTGCATTCCATAAATTTGCCCTTTTACTAGCAGCCTTTTCCCTAATTTTTACAATGCAGTGAAACCGAAATCATTCCGGAGCTACAAATGTTTACAGTGTATCACACCAAAGATGATAATGCAAATTTTAGCTGTTGGAAAAGGTGATCCGCTCCAAGAGAAAAACATATTGCAGCACATGCTGCGCAATAATGTCCAATGCATAATTCCCTGCTCAACTTCCCTGCTCCTTCTCTTACCAGTACAAAAATCAGCTGCGTTACGATTACTGGTGGAACTGATTTGAGCAGAAAATGTTTATAGTTGTTAAAAACCATTACATATTACTCAAAATGGCTTAATAGCATACACGTGCATGTTTAACACACATACTTTTTATTGTCTAATTAAAGTATACACCATAAAAAAACTACAGGCTTTATAATAAGTTATGCAGGATGGTTATGAAACCTTATCTTATAAAAAGTATAAAGTACTTATTGTGTGATCTGCACTGCTAATTAAAGAAATGCTTATGCAAAAAGGTTTCTAATTTCTTAATTCTTCAGTAGATGTGCACTTGGTCTGCCTCCTGATTAATATACATTAGGGTAACAGCCTTTCGCTCAGATTTTTTTTTAATAGATATTTCCATGGTTTTGGAATACTTTAAAGAGATGAACGAGGGGGCATATTTGTAGAGTTTGCAGTGAAGTGTTCGAATACAAGCATGAAAGTGTCAAGAAACAAAAATAACCTAACTCCTACTGACTACATTTCATTACTACTTAAATTCTAAATATTTATTAAAGTAACATCAAGTATATCTGTTAGCACTCTACTACTATCTCCACCAAAAAACTACACGGTAACAGAGTCTCTCTAATATAGCCAGGAAGACAACTGACACGCAGTTCTGCAAAAAAACCCTGGCTTATCAAAAATAAGGTGCCACCCTGACTGGTTGCTAATACGTTTGAAGGAAAGATACTACAAGTTTTCTAAACTCCAGGAATGCAGCCATACAACATACAACGCTTAATCACAACCAAGCCCCTCTATCATGCATCAGCACAGCACTTACACGCAGAGAAGGAAAAAAAATAATCCATATTTCCTTACAATTCAAAGATCCAGAAATAAAAGTGGAGTTCCACGGAACTTTTATGGTTTTCATCATTACACTACTGAAACGCCGCCTGCTCTGGACAGCATAAATAAAACCAAATCCTAAGTCTCCCTGGAAGTGTATACAATGCACTCCAAATGACTATCACTCAAAAAAAAACCCCAAAACCCCAAACACCAAACCCGAAAAGCAGCCCCTGCACAAAAACACTAACTTTGCAATCAAAATCGTAAGCAAGAGAAAGCCTCGTCTGAAATAGTAGTTATTTTTCTCAAAGTTATCCTTTGGTTTCACAACAAAGATCAGCATTTGTAATGGTCCATTTCTGCATAAGTGAACATATAGCCTTGCTGCCTGATCGAATAGTCCAGAGCTTTCAGTGAGGCAGCTCCTGACAACAGCCCAGCAGCAGCTTTGTTTGATCTCTCCTGCCTTCCTTAATCTGGGTTGTCAAGGTTCACTTGTTGGAGGCTGTTTACTTTACTTTTTCCAGAAGAAAAAAAAAAAAAAAAGTGATTTTTTTTTTCTGTCTCTCATACAATGACTAATCCAAAGACTAAGGGGGAAGAATGCTGCCAATGCAAGATGTTAAAGCTACAATACCTTTTTGCAATGAGATTTTAGCCGACACCTTTTGAATGGTAAGTAGTGAAGAGCTTCCTCCCCCAGTGCCCTGGTCCATTCAATCTGGTTGTGAGATAGTTCAAATAAAACATGCAGGGGAAAAGATTCAGAGGAGAGAAATTGAAACCAGTAGCCCTGATTTCCCCTTCTTCCCCCAGAACTAGTTGCAAAGATGCACGGTACCTCCTTGCCCACACTCTCTTCTCTGAGAACTTGAATTATTTCAGGCTCTCGCAAACTTATAAAAAGGTGAACCTCCTCAGCAGTAACAGAGACTGTAAAAATAACACTAAATCGAGTGAAATGCCTATTTTCTCTCTGCCGAAACATTAAGGCAAACCGTGGATTAACAGCACAAGCAGCAAGTTTCTCTGACGATGCCCTTGAAAGTTTGTCTAATTAAGCAGCTGTCATTAGTGACACCAACATTTGGTCCAAACAGGTAAAACACAAGTTTAGAAAAACTATACGGAAAGGAAACACGGTTTAAAGAATTGTTTTAATATTTATAACCATCCGACACCCTAGAAATCAGCAGGCTACATTGTGTAGCTGACACGCTACAGGCAGCACACATACATTACTCACTCAAAGAACAGTTACTAAAAATGAAACCTTCAAACTTCTGAGCACAGAAGTTGGGCTCCGGCTTCTCTAGAGAAGCAGCTCCGAGCACTCGCGGATACCTCGGGTAGGGACGGGAGGTCTGGGCGCTGCTGCTGCCAGCCTCGGGG
>VZRW01013815.1:0-46897 GCA_013398125.1 Aegotheles bennettii
CCGGCCCGGTGCAGGGGGTCTGTAGGGGGTAGAATGTTGCTGATGCTCTAGAACCAGTCAGATGTCGAGTGTGACTGCAGGCACTGTGTATAAGGTGGCCGCTGGGCCAGAATAAACGACTTCACCCTGATTCCATTGATTGTGCTGTGCTGTCCTTCCCTCCGTCGTCGGGACAACTAGATCTCTGCTTCTCTTTCTGTAGGCCAGTAGGTCCAAGCAGCATGCTCCAGTTGGCAATATATTCCTTTCTAATTACTTCAGTCAGGACATAAATGAAAACCCATCCTTTCTTGCTACAACAGAGCTGCAGGATCTTTATCTCCTTAGAATACCTTCTGAAATGTGTTCCAGAACTGATGATCCTCACTTTGGCAACTTTTGCCATCTGTAATATGAAGGCCTAAAGAACGAAAACAATTGTTTAAATCTTGGTGACAGATGAGTATCTGTTTGATGAGCAGATCAAAAGATCTGCAGAAAACGTTCATCAGTTCTACTTAGTTGTAGCCTGAATCAAGTACGTATAATTACCAATGTAACAACGGAGTATAGGAGCAGAAGTACGATTTATAATGTTAGGAAAGAAGAGAAGTCTAGTTGCTTTAAGAGAGTAAATTTAATGGTATCCCACAAATTAGCCGTCTATGGCAGAAGTGTTAGTTGTATTTCATAGAAGTTACAGCTACTTCATCAAAACATCTGATACCATTTCACATAGCCCTCTAGACAAACGGACAAGATACAGAGTGGATTGATGGTCTGTGAGATGAGTAGGAAATGGGCTAAGAGGTCACAATCAGAGAGTGGTCGTCAATGGTTTTTACTCAGGCTGGAAACCTGTCACAATTGGGTTACCTTAGGGATCAATACTGGGCTCAGTGATGTTCAACATCTTCATAAATGATCTGGCTCATAGGATTGAAAACACTCATCAAGTTTGCTGACGACATTAAACTGAGTGGTGAGATGGACATTTCAGAAGGGAAAGATATCTTACAGAGAGACTTGGGCAGGCTAGAAGAGTGGGCTAGGAAGAACAGTATGAAGTTTAACAAAGATAAGTAAGAAGTCCTGCACCTGGGATGACATAACCAAACAGCCTGCAACAGACTAGGATCTATGTGGCTGGTGAGCAGGTTTTCTGAAAGGGACCTGGGCGTCCTGGTGGACAACAAGCTGAAGGTGAGTCAGCACTGTGTTGCTGCAGCAACAAAGGCAAATTAGATCCTGGGCTGCATCCTCAGTGGCATTACTAGCAAAGATAGAGATGTGATCATCCCCCTTTCCTCAGCACTCATCACATCTGGAGTACCGTGTCCAGTTCTGATCCCCACAATTCAAAAAAGTCAGGAACAGACTTGAAAGGGTCCAAAGGAGGGCTGTGAAGATGGTCAAAGGGCTGGAGAACTTGACCTATGAGTAAAGATCGGTGGCATTAAGTCTTTTCTCCCTGGAGGACCTCATTGTAGTATTCCAGTATTTAAAGGGTGGTTACAAAGAGGATGGAGTCTCTCCGCACAAGGAGCCACATGGGGAAGACAAGGGGCAACAGGTACAAGTTGCACTGGGAGAGATTTCATCTTGATATAAGAAATATTTTTATTTTACAGTGAGTATGATCATTCACTGGAACAAGCTCCCCAGGGACTTGGTAGAGTCCCTACCACTGGAAGTTTTCAAGATGTGACTGGACAGAGTGCTAGGTAATCTCATCTAGTCTCTGTTTCCCATCAAAAGTTGGACCAGAGGACCTTTTGATGTCTATTCCAACCTGGGTTGTTATATTTTTCTATGATATTATGTGTAGTATTAGGAGTGCCATACAAGGAGAATATTTTTCTTAAGAGGACAGCTAAGAAATTAAAAATTAATTTATTGTTGATATAAATGCTTACTCTCCAGCAGCTATGTCTTTCCCATTTATACTTGTGACAGGACAGTCTAGAGTATAGCATAGTTATGACACCTGACATTTATATGACAGATTATTACAATTCATTAATAAGATATTTAATTTTCACTTCCCACCCAAACATATTCCCATTTGCTACTTTCTTTCTATCACTTAGCTAAACACAACTGTAAACATTAAGTAGGTAATAAACAGATACTGTAGTTTAAGATATAATTCTCATTCTTTTCTCTTTTAATCATATATCCAGATTGCATTTTCTGACCTTGGGGTAGTTATAAAACCTTGAATTTTGCAAACTAACTAGTGTTTTGAAGCAGGAATTTCTTATGACTTTCTATTTACTTTTTTCTTTTCTTCAAAATAAACGAAGTATTGTCTTCACAACTTCTGGATACTGCTCAAAACTGTCTGTTTTGATTTAAAATGCACTTGAAAATTCAACGTTGTGATTCAACACTCCTTTTAAAAATAATGTTTGTCTTATTTATAGTTCCATATTATCAGATGTAGGTTGTATTTTGTGCAACCCTCAAGTCTTCATAGAAAATTACTTCCTTAGTTCATTTCCCTTGACACCCCCCCAAACTATTTAGAAATCTGTACATCTGGTGTGTATTGTAGAATCTGGCAGTATTGTAGAAACCTGTTGTATAAGAATAAAAGACACTGTTTCTCATTTGATTTGTTTCAGCTGAACACAATGAAATATGCCACAATACTGAAAAATCCCTTCAAAGAGAAAAGCTTCACAGACAGCAGTACAGGAAAAAAATCCTCTCACCAATACGTAGATACATTTCTTTCTAACTTTGTACACTTACACCTGTCGTCTAGAGGATGTTCTATAGCAATGACATTTTCAGTCATAAGCAACCTCAGGCAAACTGAGTAAAATCAGTAGTACAGAAACAAAACTTCTGAGGCCAACTGTATACTAGAGAAATTGTAAAAGTATAGGTGTTGTGATAAACAATTGCATGATTTAGTCATAAATAATGAATAAAACAAAAAGAGAGAAATCTAAACAATATTTTAAAGTGGGTTTATGAGGTTTAGCATCATACAGCCTTCACAATATTAATGAACTAAGCTTCAGTTTTGCAACACATATTCATTTATGCACGTTCTGAAAATGTGAATAATCTCAATGGGAGTTAATTTGAACTGGGATTTTACCATGAGTCCCCCTCTTTCATATTACTTCTATGAAGCTTGCAGCTAGCTGATGTCACAGATTTGCTGAGAATCTTCTTTGAAATACAGTAATAACTTGCTTGATTTTATTTGCTCACATTTTCTTTCCAGGTATAGGAAAGCAACTATCTACATTTTCTATGTCAACACGCAAGTTCATTTTTAAAGAACTATAACAGATCATATTTTTTTTTCATAAATACATTTTTGCCTTTACTTGATAATTTGTGCCAAGTTAAAATCAAGTCTATAATATGAGTAAACATTAAGCAGGGACAGAATTTCTGTAAGCTCTCCTTTCCTCAAAAAAGCCAGCAAACAAAAAGCCCTGAACAGATGAGTAGTGAGCCTTGTAAGGAAATATAGATATTAAAGAAATTTGTTTTTTCTTCTCTTGGTATTAACCTATGCAGTCAATTTTTGTGTGATATAAACAGACTAAATTACAATAGTTTGTGTAATAGCTGACCTGGGGCTAGAAGAGGTTAACCTGGATCAATTCTTCGTGCAAAGCCTGACTCTCTGAGCTATGGGTTGTATTTTTTCAGTTATTATATTTCACTTCAAAAATGAATCATAGGTATACATAGGTATATAAGCTACAAACTATTTCCAGATAAGAGGGGTAGTATGAACTCACAGAATAACTCATAAAATAATGAGTGCTTCATTTAAGAAAGAAAGCAGCCATAGCTGAAGCTAATAAAGTATTGCTGTTCTAATTGCACTTCCATTTTAAACCGTATGATAATCTGAATGAACAGATCTATAAAGACAAATCCTTGGAGCTTATTTCAATGAGTTCTTATGAGAGCTTATTCAATGAGACCTTATTTCAATACCATGTAATGTCAAGAACTTTCATTGCTGATTCTGTTACAGCAAATAAAAACAGAAAATGAGCAGTGATTGAACTTTAATTAGTTAGAAGCCAAAAATTAAATTTTGTTTTAGCTAAATATTTGTTAAAATTTTCATTTTCCATATCACACATATGCTCTTGCCTTTTTCCTTTTCATTCTTCCCATATTCTTTAACCTTTTCTCCCAAAGCAAGACTTTCATCTGTTCTTCCTTCTCCTCTTTCCCACTATGATTTTCAGATTATGTTGATATTTTTTAATATTACACTTTTTTCTTGTTAAAGGTTATAATTGGATCAACATTTGCATCTAAGAGATAATTAACTGATAAAATATTTATCCTGACAAAGCAAGGAATGGTAACAGTCTCTCATTTGCTTCCATTAGGAAAAAGTTCTTTAAAGATGTTTAGAACAGACTTAAACTGATGAAAATATAGCATGCCTGTGATAAACTTTAGCCATGGAGATTATTTCATGTGTATATTCACATACTAACAGACAGACCTCATGGAAATCCCATGCAACAAGAAGGCGGATACCCCATTTTCCAAAATTCTGCTTTACATTAGTCACTCATTACTTCTGAGATAACCAAGGCCTAATTAATCTTCCTTGATTTTATATCTCCAATGTATTTTGTATAACCAGGTTCATCCAAGGGAGAGACATCCTTCTTCTCTCTCCTGGCCCTTTCAGTACTTAAAAATAACATTTCAAGTCACTGAACATAGTAGAATAGGACATACTGGTCCTGGGAACTGTACCAGGAATTTTAAGTCTCAGTAAGCATGTTTCTAAAAAGTCATTGCTCCTGTGGTTGTTAGCATGATTTGGGGGATTATTTATTTTAATATCACTGCACATTTATTCACAATTGTTTTAAACTGGCTTCAGTTTGACTTATAAAAACACACCAAAACATAAAATGAAACAACTGCAACTAAAAGTTTCACACATATACAGAATCATAGAATCATCAAAGTTGAAAGAGAACTTCAAGATCATCCAGTCCAACTGCCTACCTACATCACCACTAGACCATATCACCCAGCACCCCATCCAGATGCCTCTTGAACACTTCCAGGGATGGTGACTCCACCACCTCCCTGGGCAAACTATTCTAATACCTAATCACCATTGCAGTGAACATTTACACCCTTACATTTCCTAATCTGAATCCAATCTGAATCTCCCCTGCTGCAATTTAAAGCCTTTTCCTCCTGTCCTTTCACTATGGGCACAGCAGAAGAGACTGACCCCCGCCTCACTCCAACCTCCTTTCAGGTAGTTGTAGAGAGCAATGAGGTCCCCTATGAGCCTCCTTTTCTCCAGACTGAACAACCCCAGCTCCCTCAGTCTTTCCACATAAGATATGTTTTCCAGTTCCTTCACCAGCTTTGTTGCCCTTCTCTGGACATGTTCCAGCACCTCAATGTCTTTTTTGAAGTGAGGGAACAAAAACTGAACACAACACTTGAGGTGCAGCCTCACCAGTGACGAGTACAGCAGGACAATCACTTNTGACGAGTACAGCAGGACAATCACTTCCCTATTCCTGCTGGCCACACTATTCTTGATGCAGGCCAAGATGCCATTGGCCTTCTTGGCCACCTAGGCACACTGCTCGCTCATGTCCAGCCATTTGTCAACCAGCATCCCCAAGTCCCTTTCTGCTGAGCAGCTCTCCAGCCACTCTTCTCCAAGCCTCTGTATCAGTGCCTGGGGTTGTTGTGACTAATGCAGGACCCAACACTTGGCCTTATTGAACCTCATCCTGTTGGCCTCTGTCCATTGATCCAGCCTGTCCAGATCTCTCTGCAGAGCCTTACTTCCCTCAAGCAGATCAACACTTATGCCTAAATTAGTGTCATCTTCAAACTTAGTGAAGGTATACTCAATCCCCTCACTAAGATCATCAATAAAGATATTAAACAGAACTCACCCCAGCACCGATCCCTGGGGAACACCACTAGTGACTGGCTGCCAACTAGTTTTAGTTCCATTAACCCCCACTCTCTGGACCTGTCCTTCCAGCCAGTTTTTCACCCAGCGAAGAGTATACTCATCCAAGCCATGGACAGCCGGTTTTCTTAGGAGAATGCTGTGAGTGACAGTGTCAAACACTTTACTGAAGTCTAGGTAGACTACATCCACAGCCGTTCCCTCATCTACTAAGCGAGTGAATTTGTCATAGAATGAGGTCATTGGTCAAACAGGACCTTCCTTTCATGAACCCATGTTGGCTGGGTCTGATCCCCTGGTTTAGACTTTCATGCTTTAATTTATCAACATAGTATTAGTAATTACTTTATAGGTCTTTTCATCTAAATGAATTTTGTCCAATACAAATGGAAGCTGCTCACATGATTTCCCATCACAAATGAAAATCTCAAGACTTTGTTACATCTCCACCATCATTTCAGTCCTTCTACTGCAGGATGCTCATTTTATGATAATTTAATTTAAACTTTTTGAGTGGACCTACAATAACATATCTGCCTCTGCATATTTAGTGACATGCTTCTTAGTTGTTCTGTGCTGAACTTGTCTTCAGCGTTTCTCCACTGAAGTCAATACAAAAATGGATCTATCCAAAATGCAAAGAAAAATTTTGTGAGTTTATCCTCTAAATTTTTATTTATTTATCTTATTTATCTTATTTATTTATTTATTTATTTGTTTTAAGAAATACATAAAATTAATGGTGGAGAAAAAACCCAAAACAAACAAAACCAAGTATGTTTCTATGGGAGCTGGCAGGAAATGAGATGCTCTTATTATTGTAAACAATATGTTTTTAAAGTAAACTCTTTGCTTAGAAAATACAGGAGACCATATGAGTTTTCTATGACTGACATCCAAAATGTCATCTAATGTGACTGGCTTATTCCCAGTATTATCTCAAATAACTCTAGCAATCTTGCTTGTTTTTCTTTTGAGGTGTTTTCCCTTTTGCTATACACAACAAGGAACTGCCTAGCATCCTATCACACCCATCAGAACTGTCGCTACTGTTACGAAAGCCATGACATAGACAATACATATTGTTTTGGTTGGTTTGTTTGTGTGTTAGTTTTTTAAATAAAGAGTTTCTAAGTATCAAGTTTCAACATTTCTGGATATCTAGACCAGAGTAAGAAAATAATAATAGCTGCTTTTGAATGAGATTTTGGATTTCTTACCAACACTCGCTGTTCATTTAAAGCTGTGTGAGAGTGACTTCACAATTTCGCACCACTCTGCAGAGTTACAAGGTTATTTTTAAAATTTTGGTGATGGTTTTCAAGAAAAACTAAGAGAATTTATCATATGTCTACAGAAGATATCGAGCAAGTTGAGACAGCCATCTTAAACACTACAGATGCTCAAAACATTTCAGTTGAAAATTCCATATGCTTGGTAGTTCAAAAAGAGAAAGCAGAGAAAATAGTTCAGAAGAAAAATAGTCATGAGCAGGACTGTTTCATATTCAGTGCCTTAATATTTTGAAACAAATTACACGATTCTTTTGAGATAAACCCATTTCATTTCCAAGGTATGTGTCCCAGAATCCTCAATCCTATTTTTTCCCTACCTATGTATGTTTCTGAACAGAAGGAATATTTATGCTCTACAACTCAGAGTACTCTTCCACCCTTTTCCTGACACTCCCAGTAAGTTTTCTTTTCTGTGAATCAAGTTGATGTTACAATCTGGCACACTACACCCTTTGTAGTGATCATCAAAGTTTCGTGACTTTTCATCACCAATATAGGCAGAGAGAGATAAAGTTAAAAGTAGTAGAAATTGAAAAGCAAGAAGCAAGCACTGCTCTAGAGCATTTATGGTAACCCAGAACCGAATTAAGAAAAGTTTGTGCATTCATAGATTTCTTTCAAGACTGCATTTGAGAATTCCATCATCTTTAAGCATACCAAAAGTTTAGATAGAGCAGAGGCAAGCCAGAATGCTGTCCATTATTGAAATAATGAATATTAATATTCAAGTTATGCAAATAAACATTTAGTACTGTATGTAGATTTTTTGCAGTAACAGCTAGTATCATGTCAAAAAAATTTTCATTGTATTCTTCTAGCTTATAATTAAAACAAATTTTCAGCTCCTTTCTTTTATTTTTTTTAGCTTTTTTTCAGCTCCTAAAAAATATGGAAAATATAAAATATTATATTTTTCAAGCTGCAACCATGTTTTACTCATCTGGAGTAGAATGGGGTTGTTTCAGTTTCAGTCTTTACCTGCATGCACCATCACATTTCATACTTCAGATATATGTCAAGAACCACCAGAAAAAGGAGATGGAAATGATTACTTGATATATGAAACTCTTGATATTTCAAATGTCAAGAGAAAGAATAAAAGTTTGAATGTATTATGATGTCTTACTAGTGCACATTACAGCTCAAGAAAGTGAACAGTTTAATTCACTTGCCAATTCTTATCAAGCCTTGTAGGTAAAGATAAAGGTCAGAGACACCAAGATCTCAATTTTCTTCTCCCACTAATTGAAATGGAGTTACTATTAATTAACAAAATTATAGTGAAATTATAAATGACTTGCCACTTTCTAGTTATGCCTTAGAAAATTGTTTCCTAACTTCTGGAGAGTGAAATTGTTATTTTTTATGTTTATATCTCTTAGGTATATGAAGAGCATATTACTTCTAAGAAAATGTTCTCTGAGCACTCTTCCTGAGATTTTTCAGTGCGAGTTCGTGGTTTCTGATAAGATTTTTCAAACACAATATAAACCATTGTGAAATCATATTCAGTTTTAGGACTGTCTTTTTTTTCACTTAATTTGTAAACTATCAGATTATTTCAAAAGAAAAATCCTACTGTTATTGAAAAATCCTGACTCTGAAAAATGCTGCTTTTTGTGAAACCTCTTAGAAAATGTGGGGTTAGTTCTATTAAATCGCTTCTTTCTGAAAAACAAAACAGAACTCACATCACCGGATACATCTTTTATGATATGGTAAATTAAAAACAAAACAAAACAAAACAACACAACAAACCAAACAACAAACCACGAATCAAAAAACAGGGAAGAAAATTATTCTGAATGCATTGCCTGGGGCTGTGACTAGAGTAGTCAAAGTTCTTTAACACAGAGACTATTTTTTCTTTTTTGGTTGTGTTTATACATAGACAAGGACTATTCACAGGATTAGATAAATTACTCAGAAATGTCCTTGAGTTGTCATATAAGGGATACAACTCACAAATATATTCACTATCTGCTGCCATTTAACTCAATGTGGAAGAAAAATAAAATCTTCCACAGATTTTCAATGGAAACAAAATGAAGTCAATGAAGTTCCTTCAAAAATTTTATGTAAATATTTTAAATGGTGTGAAAGAAATATTCAGCTTCTAGTTATAACATAGTTATAGAACCTCTATAGGCAAATAGACTCTTAAAATAAATCACAACAGTACAGTCAAACAGAAGTGAAATTTCTGGTTTTGCACTGTAACCAAAGATAAACCAGGATGTTTATTAATCTCTGGTATTTACATCCCTGCAGTGCTCCTCACTATCATTCAAAAAGTGTTCTCTCACAGACCTTAAAACTCCAGAAGCTATATATGGGTGAATTATGTTGTTGATCCAATCCTGTTGATTTTAGTTTTGAGTCAAGCGTCTCAGAACTGGGTTCTGCATCTATTTCAATTCTTGAGTCACAACCTGAAAACCATTTAGTTTTCTAAATTTGTTTCCCTCAAAAATGATGAAAGCTACAGTTATTCTCTCATTAATAGCAATGCAAATCTGTAGCTAATGTTTTTATATATTTTAGAATTATTTTACTTTGTGTTCTTAACATATGCCATGAATTTAGAATTGGCAGGAATGAACTTGTTATTAAAATTGAAAAATAATATAAATACACACAATTGCCGTCAGTCTGGTGATTAACAACTCTACTTTCAACAAACCATGAAGAAATAGGATAGTCTCATTTCACAGTTTCAACTCTGTCCTAAAATAAAAAATGTGAGAAAAGAGGTTTCACCTGATTATCCATGTAGAGATTCATTGGTTGTCTCTCATTAAAATTTTGAAGTATTTGAAAGAAATCAGATAAAATTGATTTTTCAAGGAAAATTTCTCTGAAATAATTCTAACTCACCACATTTTGATGCAATGACATTATATTTTGAGGGACAATTAATTGTTAAGTCAAATACGATTAGGGGTCTGATTTTTTTAATGGATAAGGCTTGTTGAACATTTCAGTCTACGTTCATGAAACAATCATATAGCTATAATTATTCTAGATCATTAGGCCCCTAAATTATAAAAAGTATTGTGTAGACACCTGAGTATTAAAGCTATAAAAAAGCAGCTTGCAAGATTTTACTGCAGTCTTAAGACAAATATTTGAACCCTGTGAAAGACTCAGCTTGATATCAGTACTCTTTCTGTCGGTTTATTGGATATGTCTCTCTTGCCTAATAAGGAAAAACACTTTGGCAATTGCTTAACTCCTAGAAAATATTTAAACTACAAAGGCTTCAGCATGCCCCCTGAATAGGAATACATTCCTGAATTGGAGTTGTCAAGTTCAGTCATTTAGACACTTTGTCTTTTTCTTCTTTCTTTTTCTTGTCAATTTTAACTAGAATTAAATTCCATTTGGTGAATATCATTATTAAAAGAGAAAGCACTCTTCATAATGTATAATGGTAATAAATAAGATCCTTGTTCGTTATTTCAAACACAGTATGATAGTAACTGTTTTAAAGTAAGAAGAGGTTGCAGTTTTGAGAAGAGAGGAATGAGATGGGAAAGGATAGGAAAAAGCTTTAAAAATTATTTTATACAATTGATACTTCTTTTGAGTGTGAGTTATTGTTTGAGACAGGAAGGGTAATGAGTTTCACAAGATTAAAATCTTCTCTAATTTGAGGATTACTTATTATAGAATCATAGAAGGGTTTGGCTTGGAAGGGACCTTAAAGATCATCTAGTTGCAACCCCCCTGCCATGGGCAGGAGAACCTCCTGCTAGAGCAGGTTGCTCAAAGCCCTGTCCAACCTGCCCTTGAACACTTCCAGGGAGGGGGCATGCACAACCTCCCAGGGCAACTTGTGCCAGTGCCTTACCACCCTCACAGCAAAGAATTTCTGCCTAATGTCTAACCTAAATCTACTCTCTTCTAGTTTGAACCTGTTTCCCCTTGTCGTAACAGTCCATGCCCTTGCAAAAAGTCCCTCTCCAGCTTTCCTGTAGGTCCCCTTCAGGTACTGGAAGGCTGCTATAAGGTCTCCCTGGAGCCTCCTCTTCTCCAGGCTGAACAACCCCAACTCTCTCAGCCTCTATTCATAGGAGAGGTGCTCCAGCCCTCTGATCATCTTCATAGCCAACAAAACAAGGATCCAACAATTAACTGAGAATAAATAGCAGAAAATTAATTTCACTAATTAACTAATTTACTTGTAATTTCCAGTAACTAAATACTACTGTATATACTTGAAGAACAAATACACCTGACATTACATCTGAGATTTACATCTGAGATTTTAAAAAAACCCATACTTTCAGTTGTTTTCTAAATGGTATCTGCACAAAATTTTGGACTCTCCCATTCCACTTATATTTTATATTGTCCAATGTCTACGTGTTTTATTTTAATCCAATTTTTGGGAAGAGCCAATCAGAATAATTGGCATCAACTTTTAATTGCCCCCTCCCCAAAGAATATTATAAAATTATATATTTTAAAATCAAAATCCATTACCTGGATATAAATAAAAATATGGTACTAAGAAAAATGGACTATGCATAAGTCACTCATTTTATTTAGTCTTAAAATAAATTGGTAGATATGGGATTGTTTCAAAACAAAAAAATCCCACAGTTCTTCTCTAGGGGGACTTTTCAAAAATTCAAGGTAGCTCCTTTTCCTAAAAGAGACTATTGAATAAATCCTATGAAAATTCCTGCAATATTTTAGTATCTAAAATTTTCATGTTTAGTGAAAAATATTTTTAGAAGGTATGATTGCTTCAATTATTTTTTTTCAATAAACACTGATAAAGTAAAAAGAGTGTTGCTTGTACAGTAGTTCTGACAAAACAAATTATTTTATTCATACATGATTATTACATTAAATGAATCTTTCGTGATCCACTGATTTTATATAAATTAGTAAAGACTGTCACATTTTTAGTTACATAAGTTTAAAGACTTGTTTCTCCTAATAGTTAAAATATCAAGGCTGTAAATTTTCTCTTCTTCCATTATTGTCCCAAATATTGTTATATACACACACACTTATATATACTTATTTTTATATTTGACCATTTTTTTTGCTTATTGCATGGAAAGAAAATATAGTTATATATCACTTTTAAAGAAACTCCAAGAACTTTAACAGGAACAACAGAATTTCCTCACTTGAATGTTCCATGGTTTTCAGCACGGTGGAAGCTCCTTTCAGGTTAGAAAGGGTTTCCAAAGGGCTGACTGCAGTGGTCGGAATATGTTGAAATATAAAGAAATCCCATTATGTCAGCCAAAGAGAAGGAGCTATGGAAAGTCTTTTTACTTTAGGGTTTGTTAGGGGCTTTTTTTACTGTTTTTGTTGTTTTGTTTAAGTTAAGCAGACAGAGGAGTCATTTTCTCTACTTTTAAGAAATAAGTGTTTGTTTCCCTTATCCACCATATTTTATAACCTCCCTGCATGCTCTTGCTATCTCATCCCAAATTAAATTGGGAAACACTCAATCAAACTGTGAAATAATTGGGCCTGTATTTCCATGATAAGAGTAAAATAGAACCCTTGTAGCTGAGACAATTAAAAAGAAAAGTTATTTTTCAAACAGCTTTGGAAAGATTTCAGGATGGTGACTTAAAGCATTAATTTTTCTCCTTGAAATCATGTTTTACTTTTCTCTGTAAAAGCTTCTAGTGGCAGTTCCAACCTAACAATTAGAAAGATTAATTTTAGTTTTTGTGGTATTTGCTATTTTCTCATCTAAGTTATTTTTGTTATTGCAGATAATTCATGCACCGTATCCAAAGTTATATATCCTTCAATACTTGTTTCCAAAGCAGTTTACCCATAGTAAAAAACATAACCACAAGGTTCCCCTATATGAAAGTGACCCTTTCTTTTCACAAAACATGTGCCTAAACAAATTTCATTCTTGTTGATATTGTTCTTGTCTCAAACTCAGACTTGTTAGAGAGATAATTCCATTGCAGTGAAATGTTTTCTTCAGGTAAGCTGCAATTATACTGACAGTTTTTGGTCCATGGTTGTATTAGCAGTTTTACAATATAAGGCCAGCAAAAAGTGGCCTGATAACTATCTTACCCAGGCTTTTATAATCACCTCAGTATGGAGAATGTTCATGAGAAATACCTATTTCTAAATTAACAAAAACAAGACACTTGCCTCTTGCCAAAGAGCAACGCATATCCCTAACCATGGAGTAGCAGAATGAGATCTTTCACTCCTGAGCTTTTCTGAATGCTCCAAAAAGGTAACTGAGGGTCTGGTGTTGAACATAGAAGAACCTGAGTTGTAAGATGTAAGCAGTTATTTGAAACTTTTGAAAGGTTTTTAACTTATTGAAATAGTAATGACCATTTATGCCTAATCATTATTTATGCCTAAATTAGCAAATTTAATGATCAGTAAGCATACAGTCAAATCATGCAATAAGATTTGTTTTGCTAGAAGGGCAGCAATAAAGTGTCAGATGGACGTACCAGTGAGGCCTAGAGAACTACTGATCTATAGGATAATTGCTTTGGATATTTGAGGCATTGTTGAATAAATCTCATTCATTACTTCTGCTAAATAAGACTCTTCTTTTACACATGAGCTTTAGTCTTGTCTTCTGAAATAGAGAGTCACACTTGAACATCTCATTGGGGATATGTCTCCTTATAAGCAAATAACAAGAGAAATATAAACATGACAGAGTAAAAAACAAATACTACGGACTCAACACAAAATAAGCTGACTCATTTTTATTTTGTTTTCCCTGACTGTCGAGAGTAGAAAGATTACTGCATAAAATCTTGTATTGGAAGAAAAGACACCAAATTCAGTACATATTTTTTTTATACTATAGTATAGTTCATATTTTCTTAAAATAAAATTTACTGAATGGTATCTATTTCCAACAAAGTTTCATGTTAATTTCTGTTTAGTTGGCTTATCCCATAATTTGCAGAAAGGAAAATCATAATAAAGAAATGGAAAAGAGGTTTTATGGAAACCATCATTATTTTTCTTTTTCTTATAATATTATGCATTGCAATTTAGCAGGCATGAAAAACATCTGATCATGTAAAATAACTTTTTTCTTGGAATGTTTTGTGTGTGTTTTTCTGGAATATGGAACCAAATAATTTCAGTACTGAAACAAAATTACTGCATTAGAACCATCAACTATCAGAGTGTGACAACTTAGTGACTAACTTAAAGAAAATAAGGCATCTGCAGAAAGTGAATGTTGACAGAGAAAAGACAGAAGGATATTAATTTTTGATTACCTGATAGTCCTGTATTCAGGGTCTGGATGAAAGGCTTTTTTTGCTAGGGCTAAGCCTGATTGTGATTCCTTAGTAGGCAAAGTAACTTAAGAAGAGGAAAGCAAATATAACTTATGTGGCATGTGACAAGTAATAAAAAAAATCTTACTTGAAATGGAAAAGGATCTTTAAAAGTAGAAAATACAATTTTGTATTATGAACAGTAACTAAAATGTTGGCTATGAAACAAATTTTAGTTTTTATAGAAAATATAGAAAATTCAATAGAAATCATTGAGTCTACTACTTTAAGTGTCTTCATAGATCCATAATAGAACCACTAGTGATAGGAATGTCTCAAGTGTGTAATAATCTAATCTCCTTGATAGTGAAGGACAGTTTTCTTCATCAGTAAGTTGTAAAATTTAAAAAAATAGTGGCATTTAGTTGTCTGCACTTGATATCAGATTTTTTAGGTTTTCAGTGCTTGTTTATTTTTTCCCTTCTGCAAAATGTCCATTTCTTTCTTAAGCATTTTGTACAGACATTTTATTTATCTAAATTTAATTTTAAACTGTGGATGGTAGCCACTTTTCTTCTGTGCTACTGACTAGCATTTGACAATTTGTTCCTCAGATTAATTCACCTTTAAGAGTTAAACAAAGAACACAGGTTTATAAGAGTTTTTTTTCCCTCAGAGACAGTTGTAGCAAGTGTCATATGTTGCATTTTTATAATTATACAACCTGAATGAAAATCATTATTTAAAAACAGGAAGATACTAAATAAATAACAGTAAAGAACATTAGGATTTCAAGAGAACTCTTACATGATTTTAAGATGTTTGGGAAGTCACAAATACATAGTAAAGCAAAATGTATTTTGTAATAAGGATATAATTCTTTTCTCCATTTCTCCCTATAAACGTGAAGCTGGGATGGCAACTTAACACTAATCCTCTAAGAGAAAGTGGATGGCAGAGATTCCAGGCTTGATTCCCCCAGAAGTCTGTCATACAAATGTTAGATACAGAACAGAGGATGGTAGTATGGTTCTACAGGTGGCATTTCTCTTTAAGGCATGCTTACACATGCCAGGTAATGGGTGATCCAAAATTACACTTTTTTCCTATGCTGATACAGATATCAAAAAGTAGTCATTATAGATCCAAGGAGGTTACTTAGATATTTTCTGGTATCTTTCTGTTAAAAAAAGGCAGCCATTCCCACCCTAGCATTTGTTTTTATGTTGGTCCTGAAACAATTTTATTACTTTATGCTGAAATAAACCCATGCTGAATTTTGGAGTATCTGATCAGATATAAATTGACATTTCACTTTACTAAGATATTGTAATGTATTACTTTATTTGAGGTAATATATTTTCTTCGATAGTTATTTGCAAGATCATTGCTGCATAAAAGCTTTCTTGGTCAAATAACACATTTTAATTGACAAGGTTATCAATAGTAGTGTATGATCTAAAATACTGATAGAAGTCCATAGATGAAAAAATATATTTTTATTATGGTTTTGATCTTTTTAAGGTTGAAAAGTAAACTATTTTAGGAATAGCAAGTTGAAAAGGAAGTTGAAGAATATGTCATGAGGAATTAGAACACATTAATAGTAAACAGGACTTCTTCCCTTAAAAATGCTATTTTTTTAGAAGATACGATGATATGCTGAAAAAATCCTCTCCTACACTAAATGGAACACAGGAACTAAGAAAACACAGAAAAAGGAAATTGAAAATTTTATTATTTTTTGTTAATTTGGCAGTTGCTCTCCCTTAGATATAACATCTTGTGCAGACCAATATAAAGATAGAATTAAGGCTCACCAACTCACAAAAAAAGGCATTGAGTAAGTATTGCATGCCCTGAATGAAACTTTACAAGGTACAAATTATTGAAGATGAGCAGCCAAATCCTGTGTTGTTTACAAAAAGGAAGATGTCTTAATACAGACCCTGAAGACTTGAATGAAAGTGGAGAAAATAAGATCCCACCTGTGGAGAAAGGTTTTCTTGCCAAGGTTGTGAAAACCTGAAGAAAAAATGGGGACATATGAACTGTCAGAACCCCTGCTGTATCTCTTCTGTGAGATAATGAGAGACTTCACCCTCAAGTTTTCTAAGTTCCATTGCTTCCATAACCACTATAAAATTTCTAAGAGCATGAAGGGAATATGACACTCAGCTGCCCTTGACTGTCAACGACATCTAAACTCTTTCAAACCTTCCGCATGCTCACTACTCTGTAGTGACTATAAATTTGCATGCTGGTATTTCTTTTTTTCCTCCATTATAAGAGGTTGCCCAAGCATATTTTGTGAACTACACATACTCCTTTAGGCCACAGTTTTACTGTTTCATTGAAGCTGAAGACATCTACCAGTGTTTAATGTTATAAAACATTCTGGAAGAGAATGATGAGAACTTGTTCCCATTTATGCTTTCCACTGCTTATTACAAAAAACCCAAAACTCTTATTTCCCTCTGGAAAGCCACAACCTTTTATAGTACTTTGTTCTTTTGTGTTCAAAATTGTCTTGAGGACACATTGCACTGTGACAACTCAAATCAGGTCGTATTCCTTGTACTCCACCAAGCAGTATTAGAGAAGATAATGCAATGTGACTCTAACAACCTGAGAAAATGTCACAGTGAGATAGAGCTCAAGAGATCACATAAATATTCTCTCCAAAATTTAAAAAGGATTCTGCATAGAATGTGTTTTTTTCCAAAGCTTTACTAAGTTCAGGACTTCCTTTCTATTCACAGTCAATTTTAATACTTTAAAGAACATGTGACCGTACTACCAGAAAATGAAGTACATGGAAACAAAATCTTCTTCCTGTTGCTCTGGCTCAACAATGAAGTGTTCCAGATCAAAATCTCACATACTGAATGCATTCTCAAGGCACTAATATCCTACCCTCAGGTTCCTAGGAAGTAATATAAAGGGTTTTCTAGGTGTGTAAAAGCACCTGTCTGTGACGCAGCTAACTGGTGTGGAACAAAAGGAAAACCTTGTTTTAAATAATGTGAGACTTGGATCTCAATGCAAAAAAGCAGTACTACACATATTTCAACAGTTCTTCTGATGCCTGTAACCTTGCAAATACGTGTAACTCTTAGTCTAGATTGTGCATTGTTCAGGGAAAAAGCTGTAGTCTAACATGCAATTTAATTCCCATCTGGATCTACTGCATATAAATAAATTCTTTTGTAGTGTGATGGTGACTAAAACTAATCAAGTGATGTTCAAAGTCTTGTCAATATGAAGCTATTCCCTTGTTATTTTTAGTAAGTAGAATTTCCCTTTATTAGCCTATTAATTAACCTACAGCTTCTACCAAGGGAAAAATTCTATTCACTTCTCTTGATAGAGAGATAATTTCATCCACAATTTTCCAGTGAGACCTTGAGAAATGTAGGGTAAGGATGAGTGGCAGCTAAAAGGTATGTAAGATAATGTAAAATTTCACATATCATTAACTGTTATATTAACATATGTCATTAATTTCATATATCATTATCTCAATATACTCCACAGTTTTCCCTTTAAAAAATTAATAATATTACTGGAAAATTCATTTGCATTTCCTCTTTTCTTTTATCATACTCACAAAACCATTATCTCTGAGCATAACATTTTATAGGCCAGTATTTTGGATGTTATCTTTTCAGACTCAGGAACTGTAACAAGTGAAACTTGAAGTACACAGATCTAGGAGTATAGAAGCTGGACCTCTTCTGTGACATAACGAGAGACTTCACCCTCCAGGTTTCTCAGTTTCATAGCTTCCATAAACACTACAAAATAAAATTTCAAAAAGCGTGTAGGGAATATGATAACTGGTCTCTTCTCTCCATTCTATCCATATGAAACATACAAAGAGAAGTTATACACATTCTTTAATGACATGATTAGAATGCGATGTCAAAGTATTAAGCCTGTGAAAGTTATATAATATCATAAATATAATTGCGTATAATCACAGATTGCTTTTAAGAATGATGGTGAACTCAGTAGGCTCATTGGTTTCAGATAAAATGTCAAATCTCATATCTTGCCATAGTGTAACATTTGTATGGATATAAAATTAAGCCACAAAATTTAAAAGAACTCTGTTAACAAAACATTTAAAAACAAGTAAAAAGGAATGTAAGCACTGGAGATTACATTCTTTTACACAGAAGCCTTGAATTTCAGACACTCACAATCATGTGGTAAATTTGTTAGCCTTCTGTGTTACAACATGTGGCTTATTGCCAGGGTTTTAAACTAGACTTGAAGGGGGAGGGGAGCAATACCAGGCTTCCCTGTGACGAGCTGTGGGATCACATGTCAAGGTTAGAAGGATGGGGTGCTAGCCTGGGCCCTCAGTCTGATAATCAGAGATGAGCTGGACACACTGCAGCACACTTGGAGTCTTATGGAGATGAGCCAGGGACTCCTGAGGTAATAGAAGTCAACAGGGAAGCACTGGGGAAACACCTCAAAGGAATTCAATTCACTCCAGCCAGTAAGTCAGCTTCATTGGGAGCCCAACTTGAATGGCTCTATGCATACGCATGCAGCATGGGGAATAAACAGGAGTTAGAGATGTGCATGTGGCTGCAGGGCTATGCTGTTATTGGCATCACAGCAACATAGTGACATGGCTTCCATGACTCCAGTGTTGGAATGGAAGGTTACAGACTCTTTAGGAAGGACAGGAGGGGGAGATGAGAAGGGAATGTTGCCCTCTATGTCAACAACCAGCTGGAGTGCATGGAGCTCTGCCTGGGGATGGACAAGGAGTTGACTGAGAGTTTACGGGTCAGGATTAAAGGGACAACAGGGAACATTATAGTGGGCGTCTGCTGCAGGCCACCCAATCAGGAAGCCTGAGCAGACAAGGCCCTTTACAGACAAGTAGGAATAGCCTCATGTTCAAAAGCCCTTGTCCTCGTGAGGCACTTCAACCACCCCAATATCTGTTGGAGGGAGGACACAGCAAGGCATAAGCAATTCACAGATTCAAGGATCACCTCCTACGAGCTCAGGAGCACTGCATCTCAACAAAGAGGAAGTCAGGCAAAAACACAAGGAGACCTGCATGGATGAACAAGGACAAATGCAGACACAAAAAGGAAGCCTACAGAGGGTGGATGCAAGGACAGGTAGCCTGGGAGAAATATATGTAAATTGCCCAAGCAGCAAGGGATCAAGTTAGAAAAGCTAAAACCCTGATAGAATTAAATCTGGCCAGGGATATCAAGGGCAACAAAAAAAAGCTTTTATGAGAGATAAAAGGAAGACTAGGGAAATTGTGGGCCCTCTCTGAAAGGAAAAAGATCTGGTCACCCAGGATATGAAGAATGCTGAGGTACTCAATGACTTTCTTCCCTCAGTCTCCTCCACCAAGTGCTCAAACCGTACCCCCCAAGACACAGAAGGCAAAGACATGGATTGTGAGAAAGAAGAACCACCCACAGCTGGAGTAGGTGTGGTTCATGAGCACCTAAGGAATATGATGGAATATGATGGTGCAGAAGTCCATGTGACTTGTTGACATACATCCATGGGTCCCGAGGGAACTGGCAGATGAAGTTGCTAAGCCACTATCCATCATATTTGGAAGTCGTGGTGGTCTGGTGAGGTTCCCACTGTTTGAGGACAACCATGAGGAGAAGGACTTGGGGGTGTTGGTTGATAAGAACTTCAACATGAACTGGCAGTGAGTGGTTGTAGCTCGAAGAGCCAACGGTACCCTGGGCTGCATCAAAAGAAGCATAAACAGCAGGTTGAAGGAGGTGATTCTCCCCCTCTCCTCTGCTCTTGTGAGACCCCACACAGAGCACTCTTAATATCATTTGACTTTCACTCCATAAAAAACAATTTTTGTCAAACAGGATTACTTTTCTTCTAATGTTTTGGGGTTTTTTTTTAACAGTAGTAGTTCACTGGTACTATACAAAATGCATCTCAACTTTTAGTGTGCAAACACTATTAGTTTCCTTTCAAAATGAGAGGTGTCTTAGCGAATTAATTTCATTTTCAGTAACTTCCCATTCACTGGGACTTGAACACAGCTGTGTAACAACCTTGCTATCTGTCCCACTGGCTATGCAGTCATTAATTCCTGATGGAATGATGGAAAAAAAACTTGATAGCTGATACACTGTAGTAACTCGAGTGCCACACCTGGATAAAAGCAGATGGAGTAAACACACAGGTGACTAGAGGGCAAGGAAGAAGAAAGGATTGTGGAAGGGCTTTACCACAAAATCAGTGTTTTTCTCTCCCTCACCCTCCAGCCTCTCCTGTTGTTCAGTTGCCACTGAGCCACTGTTTTTTGTGACAGTGAAATTAACAGGTTAACAGGAGAAAACCAGGAAAAAATCCCTCTAACCAACTGCATTTGGTACTTAATTGGAAAGATGGAACAATTACAAGTTTTAGAAACTTTGCTTCTTTATATATTTATATGTACACTCACAAAGTATAGTATAGAAGGTCCAGTGTACTTAACAGACACCTAACACATATTTGGGGAAATGATGAAATGCAGTTCTCAGAGATATGAGCTTTTTTTTCTGATGTTGCCTCCTCTCCATCCTTCTGTTGTCTGTTGAGCTATTTTCCATGTGTTTGTCAAGGGTGATACGTCAGACATTTTTTTTTTTTTTCTGCAGTATTGTGCAGAAGCTGCTGATCACACTATTTTTGGAAAATCTGCTAGAGTACATGCTGACTCACTCTTGGACTAAATGCAACACCTCCTACATTTTCTTTACCAAGGCAAGCACTGAACTTAAAATCTCAGGAAAGAAGAAAAATATACTTTTTTTTAAAAAAAAAAAGGAACAACTGTACATACTTGTTTGTATTTAATTTCTCAACTTTGTGATTTTTAAAATAATTTTATATCTGGGAATGCATTTTTAGGATATTTAATTTTCTTCAAAGAATAAGATGTGCATGATATTATTTAAGTAATAATAATAATTAAAAAAAGGCTGAAGTGAATATTGCTGTTACTTTTTTCTTATATCCACAAAGTTGTAATCCTTGTTTACTTTAATTTCACTGAACTGTTCCCAATTTCAAGCTTCCAGAAAAGCAGTCCCTAAACATTAAGAAGAAATTCCTTAAAACAGCCTTCTTATGTTCCTCCCTAGTCCTAATTTTAGACAACCAGCTGTGATATCACTAGGATGAGTTTAATCTCATCCATGACAACTTCTACATTGAGGACAATGAAGTCTATCTCTACCAGAACTTTATAGCGTTCTGACTCTGTCTGAGTTTTGCATCTCCCCTGTGCTATGTGCAGCAGCACATACATGGTAAGCATGGTCCTGCAGCACACCGGAAGGGCCCAGACAGAAATCAGGAATACACAATACTTGTACTGTAACCTTCAGGTAGGGTTGTTACCAAGCCAGTGACAGAGCACTAAAGTCACTGATGACATCACATCATTTTGTCTGTAAGAGAAAACACAATGAACACCTTAGTCAGTGATCTAGCACCCACTTACAAAGGTCATTAACCTGCCCTATTTTAGTTACCTTAGATTGTACAGTACCATAACCCCCAATATACCTTTCCCTCTCTCCCCTTCCCACCCAACAAAGTGAGACTAGATCAATATATCAAACATATATTTGGTCAGATTATTATTAACATTTATTTTTCTTCTTAATACATTGACCAAAATGTTACTCTGCACATGGCAACAAAAGGTAGGTTCCTATAATCTCTATTTATTAGAAGATAATGGGGGCATTAAACTGCTCTGCAATTTGGCATAAATTCTTACCCTGATGAGCAGAATGTTTTTATTAAAGAGATCTTTTATTAAAAAATCTAATCTATCTCATGTCACTATCAATTACCTCTCTAGATATGTATAGGTACATTTTACTGTGCAAAAATTGTCTATTCGCTTCACAGAATCACAGAATCACAGAATTCTAGGGCTGGAAGGGACCTCGAAGGATCATCTAGTCCAACCCCCCTGCCAGAGCAGGGTCACCTACAGTACATCACACAGGAACGCATCCAGGCGGGTTTTGAATGTCTCCAGTGAAGGAGACTCCACAACCTCTCTGGGCAGCCTGTTCCAGTGCTCTGTCACTCTCACAGTGAAAAAGTTTTTCCTGATATTCACATGGAACCTCCTGTGCTCCAGTTTGTATCCATTCCCCCTTGTCCTATCATTGGACGTCACTGTAAAAAGCTTGGCTCCATCATCCTGACCTTCACACAACTAACTTTTACATCATCAATAGCAACTTCTTTAGAAAAAGAACTTCTTGTTAGTTTAAACGTAGTTCCACTTAAGAGGTGTTGAGACATTTCAGAAGCTTTTTTTTCAGTTCCTTTTAAATCCTTATGGTTTGTTTTTATAGATTTCCTGAATAGAATTAAACTTGCATAAATAGCTAATGTCCCATTACATCTCATGATCTCCTGTTGGTTATTTATTGGGATTTTTTTTACATTTTTGTTGCTGTTGTCTTGTTTTGCTTTGGTTTTGTATTTACATTCTTTTTACTGTTTCTCTTTTTTATTGCATGCATTTAGTCCTCCCAAGAGAAATAAATCCTTTGCTAGTCATATTTGTTTCTCCTATTTGTCCTTGCTCTCTATTAAGTGTTTCTTTTGCAGCAAATTCCGCAAAAAGCCTTTCACAGTGTTCTTTGCATTAGCAACACTATTTCTGATATGCATTTAGGCATTTTCCAATTTATCCCTGATCTCATGAATGGTTTAGATTACCAATATTGTTTGTGTATAAAGAATTCAATTTTGCACCTTTTACTACAAGTTATCTTTGAATCTGTGTTACTGTATCATTTTTATGACATCATCTAAGGTTTAATATCTCTTACTTTTTCACTGTCTACCTCAGTGAGTAATTTCAACTCCTATGTTTGTCTCTCACTTTATGTCCACCCTGTAAGTTTCAGCAAAGTTTATCATATGTTAACTTTAAGAATTTAATCAAATTTCACTATAGCCAGCTACCAATTACAAAAATAAAAAATAACATTGTCTCTAAAATATATTTCTTTTTCTTTAACATGTTCTCAAAACATTTCAGATTGCAATTTGAGCATACTTCCCTAAAACAAGAACAAAAGAGAAACAAACAAAAAATCCCTCCATTTTCTTCAAGGTCCAGGCATCATTTCAGTAGCTTGCCATCTGACTGAACAAATATTGACAACAGTGAACACTAGGTACATTTCAACAGTTTACATAAACGGTTGTTATCAATAGTTAAATAAAAGTTTTGTTTATAACATTACACTAATTGGTTTTTGGTTGGGACTTTTGTTTGTTTTTTCGTTTTTTAAAGATACCATTCAGATGACAGGTATGTATACTTGATTAAACTTACTTTGGAATCATAACTGTTTAAATTTTAAAAGTTTTAGGATATATTTTCTTCTTATCTTCTTTTACTGATTTAATTTTCTGTTTTGTTCCTCTCTTGAAATTTGATGATAAATAGAAATACAAGACTGCAGACATTTAAGGGTCCTAACCTACTCTCAGATGCGTTAGGTATTGGAAATTGAACTAAATATTAGTACAGAAGTAAACCATAAGTCCATTATTTGTTATAAATATGGCATTTAAAAAAGCATAACATCTCTGGGTCTTTAATAAGATAAATTATGGGACGTTAAATCAGTTTAAAGTTTTACAGAGGCATCTGCTGGTATCTCAAAGTAATGAATATTTCTTTAATCTAAAAGTTCTATTTTTCTATACAAAATTAATGGCTTAAGCATAAAAGGGACACTATTAGAAGACAATTGTCTTTTCTGTCTACTTACACGTTTGGAGTAAAAGCTGAATGTATGCATATATATATGTTTGTATATATATATGTGTGTATATATATACATAAACCAAATTATATATGCTGCAGAAAATCTATGATTTAGCTGAGATATGAGTAAAACTTTTTTTCACTTTGCTAATGATTTAATTACCTCCTGAAATCAGATACATAATTTAGACCCTTAGCTACATTTTGTTAGTAAGTTGATTTCATTTGAATTTCAAGAAAAAAAAAAAGTTTGTGCTCATATACAACACTGATGGCTAGAAACATACAATAACACTAAAGAAAGAGATTCTCACATAACCACATGGCTCAATGAGCTGGGTTTTAAGATCCTTGGTTACAATAAATGATCATGACTCCACAGGTTTCAGTTCAGCTATTTTTGTGCTAAATAAAAATGTATCATAAATATTGGAAAACATGATAAAATTTTGAGAGTCAGTAAAACACCACTAGTAAGTGTATACATACACAGGTGGATTAAAAACTGTCACAAAGAACACATTTAAGAGTATGCTGTCCCTGCAATCTTGAAAAACACTTTTAAAATGTAGAAACACTTTTAAAATGTAGAAAACTACTTTTGTTATCACAAAGGTCTGTATGAACATTATAACGTGGTAGAATATACTGGTTTTCATCCTTAGCATACTTTTGAAGTAGACGTTTAAGATGTATGTTTCTACCCCTGGCTCTGCCCACCTGATCATTATCGAGATCAACAAATAAGAAAAAAGAGCCTTCTTATAGCAAAAGCCTAAATAGGCTGGATGGTCTGTAATCCAGAAACACCTATTTCTCTTCATTGGTTGAACTAGGATAAGACATGCAGAAGCAAGAGCTTTAAAGTTAATAAGATGAATTAACAAATTAATCGAACCAGCTCAGATTTTCTTAAAAATTAATTCAGAGAATGGTTTTATACCCTGTAACTGCTGCAGCCATTGAGCCTTGCATACAGAGGTGGGCCTGCCTAAGTGAGAGTCCTCATGGATATGCCCTTCAGAAGCCCGGAGGTTTATGTACTGTAAGAAACTTAGACGGCAGCCAATTTTAGGTCACTGCAAGATGACAGTTCAGCTTAGATTCTGAGGACTTATATATAATAATTTAATGTTCAAATTGGGATTTAAATCCCAAATACCAGCCTGAAGAATTTGCCGAATCGTGGACAAAGCAGTCTCAACATAGAGAATTTAAAATTATTTCCTTACTTGCCAGTTAAAATTAATTTTTAATTACTGCTATGGCTATCAAGGGAAAAAAAGAAAAAGACAACAAATAATGAAACTAACACTTAGGGAAACACCTTTGCCTTCCCTTTCCCAGACTCAACTCTAGTTCAGTACTTCTCCTTCCTCCTTTCTAGGCTCATTTTCCCTTGTTTTTGCAGAGGGTTACATGCAGACTCTCCCAATCCCTCTGGTTAGTCATCTGGTAGTGCAGGAGGTTGAGTTTAGTAATGGTTTATTGCTGCTACTCGCTGCTTCGTTCTTGTTTTCCTTCACTGCTTTGTGCTTCTTATTTGTTCCCTTTGTACCAACATGAGTTCCTCCATGGTCCATGGCCCTTCAAAGGTAACTCTTCTATGGTCCACCATCCCTTCGTGGGCATCTCCACCCCAATGTGGTTTCCTCTGTGGGCCACAATCCCTTTGGAGTAACCCCTCCTCATCATGGACTCATCCACAGTTCATTCAGGATCATCCATGTCCTGGTGTGGTCTCCTCCCTCAGATGTTACCTCCCCCCTTATATATTGACATCTTCATATATAATTCACCATTATTATTATTACTGTTATAATTTTCTGTTTCATTGAAACTCTTCTAATTTTTTTCCAACTTCAAAGTCTTTCTCCTTTATTCCGCTTTTATCTTCCCCTGGGAGGGTAGTGGGGGGATAACAGAGAGCATGTGTCACCCAGTTATTGGACAAGTTCATGACAGATACCTAACACAGTAAAACTGACTTTTTAAGAGATTTATATAATCACTGAAAATCTTAAGTAAACAGTGTGTCTGCAAAACACAAAACAAAGCCAGAAGGCTGATTATTGCCAATGATTTATATTGTGCAACTGCACTTTGTCACACAGTGAGAGACATTAAAAAATTAATAATGTTTGACTGCATGTCAAAAAAAAACCCCAAACTGCAAATCCATAAACCAGAGTCAAGGCACATAAAGCCACACTCTGTCAGTAACAGAAGAGGTTAATTTGTGTGATGAGTAGCAAAGAAACAAAATTCCTAGAGGTGGAAAGTATCAGCTATCTCATTAATAAAACCGTAATGAGAACACTTACTTGAACCAACAAAGACCTCAAAATCTCTGCTATTATATATAACACTTTTTGGCATTTTCAAGACGAGACAGAAATGCTACACTGAAGACACAAAGAAAGATCAAGAAAAATTCCAGCAGAGCAAAATATTACTTTTTTTAAAAAAAAGAGGGGAAAAAAGAGAGAAACCCCCCATCATTAAAGGCTCATCTTTAACCTGGTCTGCCTACCTAATTTCAAAACCAATCAACTGATAAATTCCCACGAAGTTCTGCAATGCAAGAAGAGGTTGTGAAAGCAACAGACCACATAGCTATTATTATGCTTATGTCTACTATAAATTCTGTGGACTTCACAGTTTTCACACCAAGTTCTTTCAGATCTGTTTAACCCTATGGTTACTTATGGTGACACTTGAGGACGGTGTCTGCTAGAACATGGAGAAAGGAGAATATCTACCAAGGCTCTTATTAAAAAAATAAGTTAAACACCTGAATATTAAAACATGGAATTTATGACCAAGGGTATTAAATTCTGACTCAGAATTGAACTAATTAAACTAAAAAAATGAGGTAACAATGGATTAAAAAATATATTTAAAGCAAACATCTTACTTTTAAAAATAAAGTATAGTACATAAAATAAACAGTGGATATTTTAATGAGAACAATCTTAACCTACTTAATAATTGTATTTTAGGAAATGTTAAATGTCTCTGAAATAGCTAAAGAAACTAATGATTAGATATTTTCCCCAGTGTAAAGAACTACAAAATGGTTGCTGTGGGCAGTGAGTGTGATTGCACATTAGAGAAATTCCAAGTAATGCTTTGCTCTAATTTTTAGATTAAAATCAGCAAATAAATTGTGTGAAACTTTTCAGAGAGAATTTGTAACAAGTTTAGTTGATTGTAATTACTGTTTGAAAGAAAAAAAAAGCCAAAGGGAAGAATAGAAAGAATTCTTTTGATGGAGTTTGTAAAAGATTCAGAAAACATAATTTAAAATTGCTCAATTTAATTTCTTTTTTAAAATTCAGGAATATGTATGTATAATACTGACCAAAGGTAAAACTGCTAAACACTAAAACAAATCCATGGAAGTCAATAAAGCTAAAGTGAATTTCACAGTTAAGAGATTCCCTCCTTACAGAGAACAAAGAAGCATACTCTACAGTAAATTAGAGAAGACATGAGGCCAAAATTATGCCAATTTACTGTGGAAAAAAGTTGACACAGTAACAGAGGGACAAATCACATCTTCTCCCACAGAAATTTATTAGCAACTTCTAAAGGAGGAGATGGAACTACACCCAGCATACTTTTGTCACATAAAAAAGTGCAATTTCTCCCCTCCCCCAATAATTCTAGAATTACTCCACTTAAATCTTGAGGTTTGAGGTAAACTTAAAAGATATCTGATGGAGAAGATCTGCCTTAGTTCTGAATAGGTTTCCAAAACCAGTAGATCTATCTAGCCTCACACTTGAGCTACAGAGCTCATTTAAGAAAAGGCAACATCATAATTCAGAGTTTTGTCTTTTGTCTAAAATATTCTGTATATAATTCTCACTGTAGTTGATATGGAAATGAAATGGCAAATTTTTGTATATTAATTTTTAATACTGTTTTTATGCCCGAATCTCTTACACTATTTTAGACTTTAAAATATTATAAACAGTTATAACAGCTAACATGAAAATTTCTAATTTACTGTGTTAAATTTAAATAAAAAGTATAAATTTAAAAAATTATAAAATTTATTAAAAAATATTTAAAAATGTAATTTTAAAAAAAATGCTTACTCAGTAATGCTCCTTCCAAAGTTTCACATTTTTCAACAGTACCATTCATGACATAACCCCAATGCCTTACAACATTTTCTATAATGATGTGATTTAATGACTTAGGTGTACTTTCAACAAGAAAGATGAATATATATGGATCTTTCTACAGGAAGGAAATTGGAAAAGAGGGAATACTGCTAAAACAACAAGTTTATTACAGATATTATAACTCAATCCACACATATATAATAAAACTGTCTTTTCTTTTATACAAGTAATCTACATGGTTGACTAATTCAATTGAGAAATGGTTATTTTGGAATGCTTAATAGGATAAACCATTATTTCATGGTATAACGTGAGACTCAGCTACTTGCAGGGTAGAATGTCTTACATTTTCAACTAAGAGGGATAAAAGAAAAAAAAAGTGGTGAGCATGGGAATCAAGAAGTATAAAAAGAAAGAGATCCTTGAATAGAGTTTTCTACTACATCTGCATTCTTCTATCTGTCATAAAAACATAGAAGAGTGCTGAGCTGGTATTCTGTGAAATATGTGTCAATAATTCATTCAGAGGAGAAAGGACATCTTCCCCAAAGGGAAATTTAATACCTTCCAGTTGTCATGATTTGCAGTTTTGTATAGGCAAAAAGGCATGCTTATGGCACGCTTTTTCTGTAAGCTGCCAGATCTACCATCAGTTTTACCCTAAGAGACTAAACCTGTATTCACTGCAATTCTGCCTTCCTTCTGAATTTGCTAATTTGGAAGGAAGGATGCTTGATACATGTGGAACAATTACAGTAGCAGCTCTGAACATTCATGCCATGATCTATGATGTGCAATGACCATGTTTTTAACCTTGTTTGAAATGCATCTATGTTCATTTGAGGTTTTTCATGTAAGTACAGAAGCTGAGTTTGGAGAAGTACCTGAAGAGCTTGCATTACTCCAGTAACCTGAGATAAGCTGTCATGTGCATGTAGCAGAGGAAACTCTCTTTGCCAAAGAGAAAAATTTCAAGGAGGGTCATCTGCTGAGAAGTCTCAGAACATGTTTGGATGTTTATCTGTAGTTACTCATTACAGTTACATGAACTAGGTAAAAGAAATTCCAAGTCCTTGCACTAAAGAAAAACAAAGCACCCAGTTTAAGATGCAAAGCATGCCTTACCATGCTGATGGTTTTCTCTGATGAGATGAATGACTTGGTATGGGAAGACAGAACAGTGAATATTGATTACAGAAGCTGGCTCCTGCAGTACCACTATAATCCAAATGGACAGATATGAACTGAGTAGGTGGACAATACCTGAATTTACCTGGACAGCCAGCCTCAAAGAGTTACAACCAGCATTAAAAAAATCCAGTGGACAGCCAATTGCCAGAGCTGTCCAGAGCACATTCTCTAGCTGACAGCCCCAAACTGGGGTATACAAGGGCAAGACTGTTACACTTTAGAACCTTGAAAAATTGAAGAAAAGGGTTGACAGGAACCCCATGAAGTTCAGTGAACTAAGGCAATGTTAGAACCTGCATCTGTAATGGAATAACCCCAAGCAACCATTCAGGATGGGTGTCAGCTGGATAGAAGAAAGCTTTGCAGAAGCCCTGAGGTCCCAGTGGACAAGATGAACATATCAGCATGCTTTTGTGACAAGGAAGACAAGGGCATACTAGACTACTGCTGCTAATACTAGCAAAAGTGTACCCAGCAGGTCCAGGGAAATGATACATCCACTCCATTTAGCCCTCGTGAGGCCATGTCTGCAGTTCTGTGTCCACTTCTGGGCATGTACATACTGGAACAAGTCCAGTGGTCAAGAACTGGTTTGCATGAAGGGAGAGGCTCAGAGAATTTGTTTTTTTTCAGACTTAAGATAACATGGGTCTGGAGAAGCCTTATTGTTGTTTATTGAAATTGTTGAGTTTCCATCCTTGGCAATATTCAAAACTTTCCTAGACACAGCCCTGAGCAACTTGTACTAATTAACCTGCTCTCAGTATGAAGCTGGACAAGAGGAGCTTTGGAAACGAGATCTTTTCCAACTTTCATGACACTGATTCTGTTTTAAAGAGCAAACCAACTCTTCCAGGAAGCAAACTGTGTACAGTGTGGTTTCAGGATTGCAGTGAAGTTACACCAAACAAATTTGTTTATCTGCAGCTAAAAAGATAAGAACATAGCCAGGAAGTTATGCAGAACCCTTATGTTATGCAGGCCAGCAACCATTAGATATATTGTATGTTTTATTGACTGAGACTTCACAAAATTAATTTTCAAATTGTTATGAAATATAATCTAAATTTGCTGGTTAGCAATAAAAAATGCCTAGGACTATTGGGATGACACAAAGAGTGCTGTTACTCATTAGTGAAAGCAATCTCAACAGTAATAAATGTTTAAGAATGTTCACGATGGAATATACAAAGCAAACTTGATCAAAAAGTAAAAAGTTAAAAAGATAAAAGGAGAGAGAAGTTTACAAGAAGATTAAAGTATTTGTGGTCGTTGTCACAATTTATCCAATTTACCTGTGCTTCCTTGCTCATTTTATACTCCTTCAAGTCTTACTATACTGAAACTTTAAATGGATTAATATTGAATTTGTTATAAAAAATTACAGATACCAAGTTAAACATTTCCTTCACCTCCATTCTTGACTGTCTACTTGCTTCAATTGCAGAGCCATGGTATTTTTCCGTCATTTTGGAAGGCACCATTTGTCTACTACTTAAAAAAAGGAACAAATGTTACTCTGTGTGAACTGAAACTGAGATCAGAAAAATCACTGAGACCTCATTTGCCTTAAAGCCCAAATATATCACCTCTCATAAAACAGGTTTCCTAACCTAAGGAGCAAAGATCCGTAGCCTTGATCTCCCATGTTGTCACTGAAATGGCTAATAGCTACTTTTTAATGCAAATTCATTTTCTTACAAAACCAATTTGTGTCATTCAATTTTCTTATCTGTGGTCTTATCCTTAAAAAGTAATTACTCTGCTAGCATTTTTAATTAAAATTATGTTATCTATGGTTCTAGATGCATTAAGTATACCATTGATCTCAGGTACCAAATGAAATTTCAATAGATGAGTCATGTCATGCATTTTCCTGTTTTACATGTTTCACTGCAACTGGAACGATGAAACACAAATGGAATAAGTATCCACTTAATTCTCTCATAACTAACTATCAGATATAGATAAGTATGTTTGGGTTTTGTATTTATTTATTTTTAAAAATAAATATCTATATTAATCTTAACAAGATTAATAGGTTGAAAACTGATGTCTGAGGTTAAAATCTTCCCCTGGTTTTAAGTTTCAATCTTCTTGCCAGATGTATGTTCCTGCAGACCATGCATGCCTGGTATAGAAAGTCTGTGATAAGAAGTCAAGATTCTAAGAAATCTTGAATTTTTACATTCTTCAATCACCATTTCAGTCAGCAGAGTTGAGGCTGTCTTAATTATACCAAATGTGAAGTTGTGTTGGTTTCCTGATTAATAAATGAATAAATATTTAGTTACAAGCAGAAATAATACGATTTCTAATGTAAGGTATTGTTCATCATCATTCTCTCCTAACTAAACTACAGCTGTTAAAATTGTATTTATACATTTTCTATTAACTTGACATTCTTAATTCCTTATTTGCCAAAGGCTGTTTAGAACTAGTGCTTAGATCTCTAGATATAAGAATGTCAATACCCAGCATTTTTCAAGAAATGGTGACCATTTTGCAACAGGTAAAATTTGTTTGCAGGAAGGTGCATCTACCCTGTGCATTCAGTGTCACAAGAAGCAGAAAATGATGTTATAATATCAGTTTATGGATTTTTTCCTAAAAACAATGAAGAATGATCAGTGCTTTCACAGTCTGTAAGCATTGGTAATGTAAATAGTGTTGTAACTCAAAACACTATCAAACACCATCCCTAAAATCTTAAAATATTTTCTTATAACTAGAAGAATAAAAAGAAAAATCAATATAATTTCATTAAAGTAATAGTGATGGAATCTTATTATGCAAAAATTGATCTAGATGTAGACCTCACATTATGTTCTTGATGTATTCAAGAAGCTTCATAAATTTAAAAGTTTTTTTAGTGCTGTCATTTTGAATTATGCTTTTAGTTTTCTTCAGACAGGTATTGTAGTTAAAATTGAAGCTTACGCCAGTAAAAACATCTGCCAGCATATATTACATTAGCTGACAACACACTCAAAATTTCTAATCTTTATATTTTTACACATTTGCCTTTATTATTAATGACATATATTTTATCACATCTTATGTTTAATACCTGGTTTGTATGGATCTGCAGTACAGCATCTCTGAATGGAGAGTAAGCACAAACTAACACAATTAGTTTTGCTTTTTTTTTTTTAACATGTGGCTATATGCAAAAATTATATTGATACATTGTCATATGAAGTCCAAAAGAGAAAACTTACTAGTAATATTTATGCTAATACTTGAGGCAGCAAAATGCCTTTGAAAGAAACCCTTAAATTAGAACCAGCTTTGATGCATAACCTTCCAGAAGTCTTCCATCTATTTGCTGTGCTTAAAATACATTAATTTCCAAATTCCAATATCTGCATTTAAAAATTATCTTTATTAAAGTATCTCCAATTATATAGATTATTATGTTTAGCCAGTGGTTTCACTCAGCTGCATTTAATTAATTTGGATTAACATCACATGCTAAATTGAAATTCTATATCTTAATATAACATCTCGTAATTGGAATTCTTGAGACCCACCAAGGAAAAGAAAACTATATCAAAATGAATATTTTTATAATAGTAGCACAGGTATGATGAAAGGCAAGATGTTAGATAGCATTTTGCCCCACAAAAGAACCTTTAAACTAGAAGTGAAAGGATATTTTCAGCACAGATGAGTTAGTAACTAGTTAATTGCACGTAATATCTATATGTTAGCAGAAGAATGGTTTCTATACATTATTTTGGTTTTAAGTCACATATTTTTCATTAAAAAATGAAATAAAATCTCTCAAACAGTTAATAGTGACTTAATAACATTAATGTATATAATCTGGTATATGTTCTCTCTCATAAAATTGCTGAAAGCTTTTTATCAATATAGTAAAATGCTATACTATATTTTGGGAAATATAAACAAAAGTCTTATATAAAGATGTATCGAAGACAAACTGCCACTGTTCCCTAATTCAATAAATTCAGTTCTTTGTTAGAGGATAAGTAGTTGCTTACTAAGATTTTTGAAGCTCAACTTTAACCTGTTAGGTGAAGAGGGAAAAACAAAACAAAAATAACTATTTTACTACAAAGGATATATTTCCCTTAAAAATTCCCAGTAAGGTTTTCTTGTTTCCTACTCCCCAGCGAGCAGCTTCAAAGAAATAAAAGTGATTAATACTACTCTTATCAACTATCCATTTTTGAAGTAGCTGCAGAGAATGTAAATAATAGCAAGAGAAAACAAACACATCTGAAATGGGAACTTGGATGTTCTTGCTGAGCTATTAATTTGTATTTTACTTAGAGTATATTTCTCTTTGGTTCCTAAACCTGAAGTAGCTATGAGAATTCATTTATTTGCTTAAAAAATAAGATATGCTTTAAAAACAGGTACCAAATTACTTCAATCCCCTATTGGAATATGGACATTTTTCAGTAGTTACATGAGCATAGAATCTTTCCTTCCCCTATCTCTTTTCCAATATTTGAAAGACCTGGGCATTTGAAAACTAAGAAATCCCTGAAAAATGTTTGTTTCAAAACAGTTCTAACCTCTGACAGTCCTAATTTATCTTTTAGCATCTAGTCCCATAACCTATTTTGAAAGTTAAAGATTGAGGGGCATCTGGTATATTCTGTTCTGTGAATATATACTGCTATGGCCCTGGCATTGTACATGCTGATGTACCTCACTTAGTGGTGGTGTGTGGTATGGAGCACAGATCAGAAAGAACATCATTCAATTTAAAGACTTTAAGAGCACCAAATTTTTCCATAGCACTGCAAGAAAACTGCATGTGTGTGCGTTCTCCATTAAAAGAGAAAACCAGAGTACACATAGGAGGAATGATTGTTGTCTCAACTTTTCTTTTCCTTCTTGATTCCAGATAGACAGGAAACTAACTAGACAGGAGCACTTGGCTTAAATGGAAAAAAGATTGTCTTCTCTATAAGGCAGAGTAGGACTTTGCACCCAATTTGCTGTTGAGAAAGTGAGAGATGAGGCATTCCACCTAGGGAATAAAAGAAATGTAATGCACCCCCACTCTCCTGGATGGAGAAATGAAGTCAGGACATTCACTCTTCTGAAGGACACAGTAGTTAGGAGTGAAATAGATTTCCGTTTAAAATGGGGAAATGAAACAAGAAATTCCTTCCTTGTGCACCAAGAGGAAGGTTGAGCACTTTCCCATAATACAGCAATGCTATTTTTAGCAAGTTTTGCTATTACATTCCTAAAATCAGGCATTTAAGTAAAATTTTCTTTTGCCTTCCTTGTACCTTTATCTCAGAATCAGACTAAACCAAAGTTAAAATGTTTAGGATTATTTCTTTTAAGCATATTATTTCTGGTTTAAGGCTTTGTAAAATAGACCTCAAGGGGAACGGGGGGTAGAGGGCAGAGTTTCTTTGCCCGACAGTATTATACTTCTCATTCTGGTTAATATTTTAGTAGCCTACATTTACCTCAGAGACATTTTTATTCTCTCTGTTCTCTAATGTACCAAATCCACTCCTGTTATGGTTTGAAGGGACAGGCAAATCTTAGGGCTTTGCTGTAATGACCCAAAGAGGGAGGGGGTGGAGTCTAGGACCCTTTGTGAAAAGGGGTCTGGGGTGTTGGTATTCCCTCCCACTTCCTGCCAAACTCTATAAAGCCAGGAGAACAGGAAGTTCCTGCCCCTCTTTCCTTCCTGCTCTCCTACTCGTTGCCACGTGGAGATGGCCCAGAGGGAGGAAAGGCCCTGCCTTTGTTACCAGCTCACCACGTGCTCTGCAGGATCAGACTTCATCGGGTGCTGGGAAGAGTTTTGGACCCCTTTTTCCTCCATCGGCTTTGCCGTGAGGGACTGTTGGGAACTTGTATCGGTGGTCATCAGAGTCAGGTTGTATATATTCGTTTATATTTTCTTTTTCTTTTCTCCCACCTGTTACTCCCCCATCCCTGTTTCATTAAATCTGTTACAGTTTTAACTTCCAACCGTTAAGCCTTTATTCCTTATTCCCCTTCCATTTTCCCTGAGGGGATGGAGGGGAGTAGCAAACAGCAAACTCACTCTCTCTCCGAGTTGTGGTTCGCCCTGGCCATCTGAACCGAGACAACTCCAGAATCTACTCCCGATTTCCTGTGGTTTTCCACATTTGAAGTTCAAACTGAATGCATGTAATTTGAATCAGTTCTCTCGAGTTCACAGAAATAACTTAAATTCTTTATTGTTGTAGCACTTTTCAACAAGTTACTACATGTTTTTCATGACATTCCTTTCCTTAAAAAACATTAGGTAAGGTAAACACTTTCTTCTATGAAATAGATGGTAATTATAATTGTATATTGTTAATAATAACATACCTGATGTTTTGAAGAACTGCAACTGTTGTTTGTTTCAATTAGCCTTCCTTTCTTAACTGTTTTGAAGACATATGTGTGAAAACTGACAGAATCACTACTCCATATGCAAAATCTTATACTTCATCTTCAATATAGTGTTAGATACACCACACACAAAGCAAACAGCAAGGTTTTTTTATTTCTCCATACCTCTCAGCTCCAGCCTTTATCCACTGCAATAACTATGACAATCAGTGATTCTAGTTTATGACAAACAAGTAACAGCTTTTAGGCTTCAGAGAAGACAGCTGAATTGCTGAAATCTCTAATGGAGGTAAAGCAGGGCTGGCAATGTTGTTGGGCTTTTTTAGAATACAGGATTTTTTGTTTAGATAAAGAACAGTATGCAGTAAAAACTGATGTTCTTCCAATTGTTTGACAGAGTAACATTTAGGCTGCCTCTACAGGGAAATAAATATAAAAGCTCTAGACATGGTTTATAGGTTCCTACATTATAATAGATGCATGAGAATTAGACTTAGATGGTCATGGGTATCGTGGAGCCCTCCATTCAATTCTTGCTTTGCTAGCGTAGTTTTTTGCCAATACTCTGTTCATGCTGCGTATTTATTCTGTTCTTATCTGCACATGTATCTTTCTTGTCTAATACTTCATATACTACTTCATAGCACAATAGATATTACTGTTACATTTCCATATATAGGTTTTTTTAATATGGAGACTAAGCTGTTAAATTGTACAATATTGAACTGTGTGTAAAATAATCCCATTGTACATAAGCGTACTGGATCAGATTTACCTCCTGTTCACGTTTTGGGCTGAACAGTACCAAGCAGTTAAAATATTCTGCACAGAATCTCTGTCCATATGCAGAGGATCTGATTTTTTCCTCATATGTAAGACAATGAAGACAAATAGAAAATATAAAATGGAAAAGCCATCTAAACTAGTATTTTTTTTTCTGTGATTTCCCAGTATTTTTGCATCGGTCCAATGTAAGACAACAAATGAGGGAATGTGCTGTTAATTTCCTATTTTTTCTTACCCATTGCAGGGATGTTCTCTTCTATGGCTTGACATTATTGACAGCCAAGAGTATGACTGGCATTTGTTTAAAATTACTTGTCTGTTCTTAAGAAAAACAGGTGTGTCATTGTTTATGCATTCAATATCATTTCAATTGCTGAGTAATTATTACAACTATTAGAAGTATTTTAGATAGAGAGAAAAATGTAAGTCAAATGCAGAACTTTTGCTCCATCTAAATTCTCATCTAACTACACTTTTAATAAGGAAGGAATAAAAATTTTATCTCTGAATAAAACCATAAGACAAGCTAACCTCATGCCATGTTTCCACTACTTAATACTATTAGTAGGGAAGAATAGTTTGCAGTTTTGGAGAGGTTGCAAATAATCATGATTTTGTCTCTTTAAAAGACCTAACTTTAGTTATGCAAGATTAGGATCCTTTCTTGCCTTGACAATGAAAGAAATAATCTGTCCATTGTGAATGTAGTTTAGTAAAAAAAACCCCCAAACTCTACTTTTTCTCTTGTTGTTAAGTATGAGCTGGATAATCAGGAGGTGAAGCTATAGCAAATAGCAAAGATACAAATACTTTGACTGTTTTTCTTTAAAAATTGCATGATATCTGATTTGGAATTTTCTATTTTGAATAAAGAAATACTGCTTTTTTGTCCTTTAAACCCGAAGAGTGATGTTGAACACTTACACAGTTCATATTACAATTCAGATATTTACTTCTCTGATCTCTGAATTTTAATCTTAGAACTCTTTCTCTCTATTGATTTTGAAACCATCAGACCAGGCCTCTGGGATTATCATGAGAAGACTTCCATAAGCAAATGCCTCTTTTGAGGACAGCACAAAGGATGTAATAATGTGAAGCTATGGTTATATGTGAAGCTAAAGAATAAATAACATGTATGAGAAATAAGAACTATGCTGCACAATTGTTTTTATGAGGAAGTATAAATTTATATAATGCAATGATACAAAAGGTGTCTCTCAGATTTATATAAATCCTGGACTGCAGATTCATTATCTCCCTAATCAGCTGAAATGTCAGCACTAGGAAGTCTTGATCCTAGATTTATGCTACATCTTGCAGATACAAAACAGAACTGTAACAACTGTATTTTGAGTAGATTTTAATGGAAAATAAAACAAAAGCACAACTGAAATAACTGAAATCATAGACATTAAGACTTTTCAGAAGAAAAGTCTTTTCTTAAAAAAATAAGAGGAGAAGGGAAAGTGAAGGAAAAAACCTCTTTGGGTCAAATATTATATTTCAAAAGCCTTTCTGTTATATGAGAACTTAATGATTGGTGCTAAAAAGTAAAATCCAGATGTGGTCCCACTCTTCTATATGCAATCTCTTCAGAGTGGCACACATATTCCAGGATTCATGATTTAATTTTTCTTCTCACATTCAATACAGTTGTTACATCTAGATCTAAAGTAAATAATTTAACTGTTTCTAAATTTATGTTAGAAATATATTTCTGCATATAGAGGATATAAACTGTGAAAGAAGAAATATATCTTTATGAATTCAGAACATTTTTAAACTGTCAGTGTTTCTGTTTCTCTAATAACTAAATGAAGTATGGAAAAGTTAAATGCTCAGCTTTATAGAATAACTAATATTTGTAGATTTATTTAACAGGTTCTATTTTATAAACCTGCCAAACTTGCAAATTCTATACTGAGAACTACAGCGTAAATCAATATAACTGTAACTATTATCTATCACGCATTAGTTTAACACAATTATTTAATTCTGAAATTTGGGTGCACTTAGTATTAATGAAACTGATGAAAAGTGGCAGTCTCTCTCTTATAGTGAAAATGTAATTTCAGAAAGAAATATTGATCCAGTTAAGTCTGAATGGTGAGAAATAATGCCTGTCTATGATCTTAACATTTCTTTCACATTGTTAGTGCTGCAAGCTAAAGATGTTATTTTGTTTCACTTAGAGACGGTTCAAATTCAAAGGTTAGGATCTGGATTTCAAGAAGCTTGGGTTCAGACCTAGGTCTCCACATCTGTACAGCATTCTGGAATTTCTAGTTTTCACTATATTTCACACTTAACAGGGATTCAGTTTTATTTTGGAATAATTTTAAAATCTAGTTTTGGTCCACGTGGTGAGAATGCAAGAAAAACTCTGATAGCAGAATTTTCCTTGCTTAAGAAATAAACTTTCATCAAAACTACTGAAATATAATAATTCTCAAATCCAAGTCTTTCTTCAGACTCTATACTTATGGAGAGGCTAGATTTGATAATATTTACCATTCTAATACTTATAATTCATCTCCATTCAAACTAAGATTAACCTAGAATTTTTCATAATTAAAATCAAGTCATATAAGTTATACATAGTTCAAACAAAGTCCTAGAGAAAACACTCAGGCTTCCTAATTAAAATTCAGTCATCAAACTGATAGGCTGATTTTCCAGGAGGTATTCTTATTCAGCCCTTCTCTGGCTATTGCTCAATCACCCTGTCACAGATAATCCATCCTTCAGACTCATAAGAGGGTTTTATTGGCATTCATTTGGGAGAACCTGGCACTTCTGATTTGTAGCCTTGTCATATGAGTAATGAAAGAATTCTACACTCATGCCAGAAAAGTAATTAGACCATCATATCATATGTTACACATACACACACAGTGAGTGGTTGGCTAAGCATTATCTGCATCATCAATTTATGGACAAATAATTGAAATACAGACAAGATAATCTTTATCTTTTTTATATTTTATAAATATCATATTTGTTAGACTATGTGTCTTCATATAAAGTCAGATTGCTAGAAGCAGAAGTTCAGTAAAGAAAGATAAGGCTAGCCTAAAAGACCTTCTCTATAACCAAAAATAAATTTCTATATATATCATTTACTCTCAAGTTGTATCTTTACGTACTGGTATTTCCAGTGTGAAAAGCAAATGCTGTCCACTGAAAACTAGATAATCCTTCCTAATGTGTGAGGTTCATTATCAGAAATGTTACACAATAATAGTTCTGTAGTTCTGTAGTTTCTTAGAGGTAGTACAATAGTAGTAAGTGATCATTGAGGTGAGCTGCCACAATTTAGTGTGACGGTATGAATATGGTGATGAATACTACATGCAATTTCCCTGAGCAACATGTTAGATGTCAATCCCATTCTTTGACCTAAAATCTTACTCAGAAATAGAGTATAAATGCATAAAAATATTGGAGAATTATTTAAAAATCATGTTAATTTGCTTCCTGAAAAAAAGGAAAAATGTTAAATAGTAGACTCAAAACTTTGTTTTTCTTAATGCTGCTATGACTACTGTATGCATCTTTTTTTATTCTCCTTAAGAAGGTGGTTAGAAAAAAGGGAGGCTTTAACAATATCTAGCAGTCAAGATCACTTTTCTGTTTGAGATTTCTATAGAGTAAAATGCCTGCAGATTCCTAAAAACTATCCAGGTTTTGATAATTTGTCAGAATGCTAGAAATATGGGATTCATATTTCATGGTAAACACAGTATCTTTAAGACAATCTGTTTATCTTACCCTCTTTTTTTTTTCTTTCACTGTTCAATAGTCTCAAAATTTATGAAAAAAAGTGATAAAGCAGAAAAATACAAAATTTCTCTAGTTTGCTGGGAGAAATAAAGGTCCTTACTTTGACTTCATTTGCATTTCTGTAATTTACCAGTTTACAACTTGATTGATGCATGAGTAATTCTAGATATACACTAAATGTTAGCAGGACCAAAATCAAGAGACAAGGATTTTCTCTAGCCCTTGTTTGGAAAGAAGAGAGAATGAAAGTTATTAATTAAAAGCAATGTCACCTCAAATAATTATTACTAAAGGCTGATACTACCACCTTGTGTCTGTAGGTCTAAAAGATTTAAAACATATGTTGGCATCACATATATTGCTCAAATACTTTGAAAATTAAAAATAATTTTACATACTTAAGTAAAATTTCTAAGATGATTTATACCTTGTAACATTTATATATATATGTTTTAAAAGGGAGAAATATGTGAATGTCTCAAAAAAAAAAATCACTTGTCTGTAACATTGAGCCTGAGGATCCCATAGGAGATAACAAAACAGTAACACTGTTTCTCTAAACCAAAGGAAAGCAGACACTTTTGGACAAGAGAGAGGAAGAGGAAAAGTGTCAATAAGTAAGCATCCATTGTCACATATAAAACACCCCTAAATACTCACCTGCCTAATAAGCAGGTTTGGCTGGTAAAGTATTAGAACTGTGGTTTCTCAACTCTCAGAAAAATATTTTTGGGGTTAATCCTGCTTCCAGGAGGATGCTGAGGACAAATAGTCTTTGTCCAATAGGTCTTACTGAACTTTTGCTTTTCTTTTAAGTATTTATCCTTTGCTCTTATTACTTTAATAGCAGCTGAAGTCTATTGAAAATATATTAGAATTCATAATAATTATGAATATTCATATATTATTATTTAATACGGACAGTTGCTGAAGTGAAATACTCTAGCAAAAGCAACCATGCTCTACATTTAAATCTTACTTTCATAGGATGAAGAATCATTTACTAATGTTTTTTTCCTCAACCTGAAGGAAAAAGATATTGATGACACTCAAATAAATTTGGTTACCGAGTACGGCTGCATATGAATCAGACACCAGAACAAAATTAGAAGGGATAAATCTGATTAAACAAGATATATACACTGAAATTCATATTTCTTTCAGATACTGGTTGCATATGATATCCTGCTCATAATCACACACTCTTTGGAGCATTGTTTCCAAGTAACAAATTGTTAGATAGTGCACTACCTTCAAAACAACCTTAATAACTCTTAGCTAACTTAAAGAACATGAGGTTGAACTATTTTACCTATTAGGCTATTTTACTTATAAGAAAGTGAATTGCTCGGAATCTGAAATAGTCCAGCATTTGAATTTCCACTGAATGAGTAAATATCATCTTTTGAAGATACAAACACAAGAAATAAAATAAATTATTCATGCGGTAACAATAATTAGGACTGAACACAAACCTTGTCCTTTCTCCAGCAGCAAAATGACACTTTTGTTGCAGTAACAAAACACAGTAGATGACCTACACTTGCATTCAGAAAACGTGAAACCATTTGGAAGTAGTTCCTCAGAAGGAACTATTCCTCTTTTCCTCTTTTCTGTCACAAATATCTCTCCCTTTTCCTGGGCAAGAAAAATCCTTATTTTTAGAAAGAATTATATATGTTTTATGAATTACATCCTGACACAGCAGCCTGGTCAAGGCTTCAGCATTTTCTTAAGCATTCTCACACCAGTCTCTCCCCAGAGTACACTGTGTGGGTCAGATGTAGGCAGGTAAAAAAAATATAATAGAGCTGGGCATGAGTTACGGGAGACTGAAAAACTGGAAGTGTCAGGCCTGCTGCTTCTGTGCTAGACTACAGCTATAGGGAATGCAGGCAGACTGTTTTCTCCCGAGGACTGCATTGACCTTCAAATGAACAAAGAATAAGGAGAATATAAAAATACTTTAACTTCATTTTGCTATATTATCCTGCATCTAGCCATGCCACATATCTTCCAGAACCACCAAATATTAACCCACCTAATCAATTTGAGCATCACCTTTTTTAGACATGAGAAAAAAATGCCTCTGAAAACTGAAACTGATCTAGAGATAACTGACTTTATGGTGGACTTCTGACAACTAGGTCTTCTGCAACACCTGTTATTGTAAGTCAGCATTTCTGTTCCAGAGTATGAACACACACTTTGTTGTTCCATTGTGATTTGCAACCACATTTTAATATAATATACAAAAAAATACGCTCATTTTACAAAATCTGTTCCCAATACCACTAATAAAATTTTCAGCTACTTCGCAACCTCACAAAACATCTAAAATTCTGTTTGACTAAGTAAGCAAAGATCTTCCTGAGCTAATTTCAACAGTCTGTAAGCTGAGAGTTGGCTAACAAGAGAGAAAGTTCTTGAGCCAGCCATGTCCAGAATCAAACTAAACCATCTCCTGAATTTGGCATTCTGTGGAGTTCTTAAAAAAAAAAAAAAAAATCAACATTTTTAATAGTTTTTCTTGTCTTTCATTTCAAATCTTGATTAAATTCTTGACATTGTATGAACAATTACTTTCATATAAATGTGTTGTTAAAATTTCTTTACTGATTTTGGAAGGCTAGTTCCGTGACTACTTTCTATCTTTTGCAACCTCCCATTTTCTTTTGGTGTTCCGGGATTGAAAAACTATCTCCAACTTAAAAATTTTCTGGTAGATATATTCCTAAAGTGAATTAATCTAATTAGATAAAGTAAATTAGACAATATTTTATAGGGAAAATATTGCTGAAATATCTAAGATTTGGAAGATTTTACACAAATCTTTTGCCACCTTTCTGATCAACTTCAGTCCCAAAAGCAGTACTAATTCTTTTAACTGTTATGTCTCAAGGCCCTTTTTAAAAATTTTTCTTCTATTTGTTATTGCATCCTTAGAAATCTGCACTTGACTGCAAAGACACACAGAAGACAAAGCCTCTATAAGGAGGGACTACCTGGACAGGTAGAGGATGCAAGTCTTGGGAAAGTAATCAACATTTCAAATTTTATATTTTGAAATGTAAAATATTTGGATGATTTTTGTGAGGTTAATAATTTTATACACCATTTCAAGGTTATCTTAATGATACAGATATTAATGACAGGGTAATGGTTCATCTGGGAAAACTAACTCTAACTCCTGGATTCTTCTGGCTGCACACTGGTTGTTACATACATGATTGTGGCTGCCAACTGACAGGCTCCATCGTTATACTGTGAAAATACCCGCTGATATTCAGAGTAGTATACAAGAATCTATATTAACTATCAACACCATTGCCTATGCCCATTTGCAGCCCATTTTATACAGCCATAATACATGCAAGCATAAAATGTTTTTTTGAAAGTGTTTTAAAAATTTATGTTTTAACTTCTTTTACTTTAGCATTCTGAAAATATAGATCTTTCTTTACCCTTCATTGTCAGTTAGGAATTAGGAGTAGCCATGGTATTCCATTAACAATTTCTTACTCAGATATATAGAAGCACAACATTAAATCAGACAGTGTAGTTTCTCAGAAACTGGAAGATTCTTAATGATTTCTCTAAGGGTTATGGCAGTATAAAGAAAAAGAATAGTTATGCCACAGTTATCTTTAAAAATCAGTACTTCTCTATTTTATTTGTGTTATTTGCTATTCCTTTTTCTAACTGGAGGGCTTTGAGAAATAGGGGACCACTGTAGGAGGTCCTTTAAAATTTACTTGTAAGGAAGTTTAGGTGAAAGGTTGTTAAAGAACTGTAAAAGTTATTCCCTTGACAAATTTTCTGCAAGAGGGGCTGCTGAGTAGGGAAAGGGAAGACTAGTTAACCAGAAGACTTAGAAAATCAATGACGGATGATTTTATGAAAACACTTCTGAACAACCTCTTGGAAATATCATAAGGGTTATGCATAGAGTAAAAGAAATGCTGTCATTTACAAGAAAAAGAAGAAAGTATCCATCCAAAAAAGCAGAGAAACACATGCAAATCACTTCACCAAGGCTAATGGAACTCCTTCACTAAAGGAAACAGTTTTTTTAAAAAAGAAATATTTAGCTTGATACAAGATACCAAGAGCTAGCACATCAATTGGGGAAGAAAGAAGGACAAGCAACAGTCAAAGCCATCAGAGAAGTCTATTTCATATCCCATAATGGATTTTAACGTAAAAGGACTCGACAAACTTTTAAAAACTGAACTGCCACCTTTCCAAGAAGTTCTGTCCAGCACAGCAGACGCATCTCCACACTAACACCCCCACCTTCCTTGGAGTCCTTGCAAAACAAGTATGAGGCTCTGTAAGTGGAACCAAACAAAACCAAGGAAAATGATTCATCTAGCTTGGAAGTGTTGCTGAGGTTGAGTCAGCCTACGCCCTGCATAAAAACTGGTTCCATAAAGAAAAAAAGACAGGTTGTTGTGGTAGGCAACCCCCTTCCACAGGAAACAAAAGGCCCAATATGCAGACCAGGCACACTTCTTAGGGAAGTCTGCTACCTCTCTGGGATCTGGGTTAAGGTTGTGATGAGAAAACTTCCTAACCTGATACAGGTCTCAGATTATTATCCACTAGTGATTTTTCAGATAGGCAGTGAGGAAGTTGCAACAAAGAGTCTGAAGTCAATCAAGAGAGAATTCAGGGCCTTGGGACAATGGGTTAAGGGATCAGAAGCACAAGTAGGATTCTCCTTTGTCCCTCCAGCTGCACAGAATGACAAGGGAAGAAACAAGAAGAGTCAGCAGATCTACACCTGGTTCTGAGACTGGTGTCACTGACAGGTCTTTGGGGATTTTTGATCATAGGGCTGGTTTATTTGACACCAGGCCTGCTGGCAACAGGTGAGATACACCTGTCTCAAAGGTAGAAAAGGATCTTTTCACAGGAGTTAGCAGGGGTTATCAAAAGAGCTTTAAACTAGATTTGAAGGGGGAAGGGAATAAAAGTGGGCTTGCAAGAGACAAGCCTGGGGGAGGCACAATGTCTGTAGGATGGTGTGCTAGCAAGCTCTTCTGGTCTGCAGTCCCAGTGGAGGTAAGGGATGGAGTGCCACACTTCAACAAAGATTCTAGGGATAATTATGGCCTAGAAATCACAGAAGCACTTGAGAATGGTCAGTTAGGAATGTGGCGCACCAAGGTTTGAGGGATGGGGTGTTAGCGAGGGCCCTCAGCCTGCTATTCTGAGGGCCTGCAGCACATCTGAAAGATGAGCCAGGGGCTCTTGAGGTAATAGGAGCTAACAGGGAAACAACACTGAAATACTTCAAAGAAATTCCAGCCACTCCAGCCATTAAATCAACTTCATCAGAGGCCCAACTTAAATGCCTCTATGCAAACACACACAGCACAGGCAATAAACAAGAGGAGTTAAAAGAGACATGCATGTGCCTGAAGGGCTACGGTATTATCGGCATAATAGAGACAGACATGGTGTGATGACTCCTATGACTCGAGTGTTGGAATGGAAGGTTACAGACTCTTTAGGAAGGACAAGCAAGGGAGATGAGGAGGGAGTGTTGCCCTCTACGTCAATGACCAGCCGGAGTGCATGGGGATGAATGAGGAGCTGACTGAGAGCTTATGGGTGAAGATTAAAGGGAGGACAGGGGCAGGGGACATTATAATGGATGTCTGCTACAGGCCACTTGTAGAAATATTAAGGGATAAGCAATCCAGCAGGTTCCTGGAATGCTTTGATGATAACTTCCTTCTCCAAGTGATAGAGGAGCCAACAAGGAGAATTACTGTGCTGGACCTTATCCTCACCAAGGAGGGGCTGGTAAGAAATGTGAAGCTCAAGGACAGTCAGGGCTGCAGTGACCATGAGACGGTGGAGTTCAAGATCCTTAGGGCAGCAAGGAAGATATACAGCAAGCTTGCTACCCTGGACTTCAGGAGAACTGATTTTGGCCTCTTTAGGAACCTCCATGGTAGAGTATCATGGGGTAAAGTTCTGGAATGATAAAACCCTAGAGGGAAGAGTTCAATGTCCAAGAAAGCTGGATAATATTCAAGGATCAGCTCCTCCAAGATCAGACGCACTGCATCCCAACAAAGAGGAAGTCAGGCAAAAACACAAGGAGACCTGCATGGATGAACAAGGAGCTCCTGGAAAATCTCAAACACAACAAGGAAGCCTGCAGATGGTGGAAGCAAGGACAGGTAGCCTGGAAGAAATAAAGAGAAATTGTCTGAGCAACCAGGGAAAAGGAAAAGGTTAGGAAAGCTAAAGCCCTGAAAGAATTAAATCTGGCACAGACAACAAAAGCAAAAAGAAGAGTTTCT
>VZRW01013816.1:0-38034 GCA_013398125.1 Aegotheles bennettii
GCCGGGCCGGCAGCGGTGTCCTGTCAGCGCGGCCCCTGCTCCGCGGCTGCCGGCGCCCGCCTCGTCGGTCCCTGCGAGCTCCCCTCGGGCTGTCTCTCTCCGGCGTGGTGCGGTGCCCGCTCTCGCCCCGCCTCAGCCCTGAGGGGATGAACGCGCGTTCTCCGGGGGGCTCGGCCTCCGTGGGGTTTCACGGGTGGGCGGGGACGCTGGGAGGGCGGCGGCCCCGGGGGTGCCGGTGCCTCGCAGAGCCCCGCAGTCGGTGAGCGCCGCGCACAGCCCGGCGGGGGCAGAGCTCAGCACGGGCACGCCTGCAGCTCCGCCCGGCACGGACACCTCAGGGGACAGAGTGCTGCCCCTGCTCGCTTCCTCTGCCCTGTGCTTGATCCGGGGCGCAATTCCCCGAGTGCTTTCAGTTCAAAGCATTTAAATATCCCTTAAATACACACGGAAACTGCGCTCTGTGTGTGTGCACACGCCGTAGTGTTCTGTGTGAAGATTAATTTGCGTCTCTGGTGAAGGGCGACAGCTTCGGCTGCCACGGTGACCGCTGCTGGGCTGAGGGTGACACCACGCGCCGGGTGCCAGCAGCCGGCACAGACCCCCCCTGGCCTGCAGCTCCCTCGCATCGATGCCTTGCCCTGCCTGACAAGTTGGCTGTCCAAGTACAGACCAGACTCCACACGGATGAATTAAAAAGTGTAGCACACGAAGAATGATAGAAATTAAAGCTAAAAAAAGACTTATAAAATTCTAGTGTGTTTTGTGTAATATCACCAAGTCTGCCTGCATGGAGCACCTGGCAGGATTAAATAGCGATGAACGTGGTTTTTGTTATTGCTGACAGCAAGTATTCCCTCTCAGGGGAGAGGATTTTAGCGCATTGTTTACACAAACATGAATATCCAAACAGTAACTTAGGGAGAAGAGGACAGACCTGAAAAGAGTTGGAAACTGATGATTTTTTTTCTGTTATTAACTGCAAGAAAATAACTGTACCTTAAATTGTATTTCTTTCTCTGCCCTTACAATCCTGACTCAAACGAGTTCTGGTCTCATGTGAATGTGAGGAAACGCATTTGGTCAGCCTGGTCATTGGTTTAAAAACGTCTCCAGCAAGCTGGAATACTTGTTTCTCCAATGACTAAACACATTGGCATATGTGGAATACACTTTCATTCTCCTTCCCAAAGAGCCACACTCTTACTGTATAGAAGAAGCAAGCCGTTTGTACCTTACCCAAAATTTCTCTAACGTCCTATTACATTTGGAGGGGCAAAAAGCAGGACTTTTTGTAAGTCTAACACTTCTGATCTGCTTCTGGTTTCACTTTCTTTTCTGTTCATAGAGCATCTGCGCTGTTCCGGGCTCTTGCTGTTTTGCGGTGGCTACATACAGACCCCTACATTACCTCATACCTTCACCTCTCCTGCCCGCAGCTCTGTGTGTTTTGGTTGTTTATACCCACTTGTTGATCTTACTCGCTGTGTGTTCATCCATCCAACCGGATGCAACTGCCTTAATGTGTTTCCCTGGCTATTTTTTTTCCCCAAAGTTATCAGTTCTTGCTCCCAAGGCTGCCCCCGAATCCTTGATGAGAGGTTTGTAGCTCTTAGGTAGTTCTTTGAGGGCAGCCTCCAGCAGCTGGTACAAGGAAGTTCAGGGAGAGTGGGGGGTTGTGAAGGCCCTGGTTTAGGGGGACTCGGGTTGGTGCCATGTTTCACTGTTGCCCTACTTGGCACTGACGGCCAGTGATGGACGGAACCGCACCTCTCGCCCCTTAGGGTCTCCTGGTTTGCTAGGTGAGCATGAGGCACTCTGTCACACAGGCTCTTTAACAAATGCTGTTGTAGCTGATCTTGATAAATAAACAGTTGTTAAGTGAAAAGTGACTGTTTGATAGTCCAGAGAGCTTGCCAATACCCAGAATGAATTAATTATTTCAGCCTGGGAAGACTCGGGTATGTACCTGGTATTTCCCAGGAGAGGGCATAACCATCAGAAAAGCTTAAGTACTTAACATTGGATTTCAATTCAACTGGATGGACACATACTTTTAGCCTGAATTTTCAGTATCTCTATAGATCTTTCACATAGAAGTTATCTAAGTTGTCTTTTATTTGGTTCTGCTTTTGTCCCACCCGCCCACTTAGGTCAGGGTGACTGATACCAGAAGGGAGATTTATTTCTCCTGTTTGAACAGACAAGGGGTAGCCAAAATGCTTCGTTCTCCCCCTTAAAAATAGATGTTTTTACTACTTATTAATATTTCTTCCTCTCCTTTAGCTATTTATGTTTCTGTGTCCAAGTCCCCGTGTTGTGTGTGTGTGTCCCCTCTGCCTTTTCAGAACTCTCTAGTCGTGGCTCTGCTTTGCTTTCCAAGCCTCAGCAAATCACTCACACCTTTGTGAATCACATTGCTCATCATGAAACAGAGATCCTTGCCTACTTGTAAGATACCGTTTATACAGTAGCTTGGGATTAAGAGATGTTACTAAACCATGACATACAGATATTAGAGGAAAATATATGTTAAGAGATATCTACTGTTACATCTCTGCATCTGCTGTTAAGTTTTTCATGGAAGTCATTTGCTTTTCAGAGTGTAAAAAAATGGATTTGGCCAACCATGGACTTATTCTGCTGCAGCAACTAAATGCTCAGAGGGAGTTCGGCTTCCTGTGTGACTGCACGGTTGCCATCGGTGATGTCTACTTCAAGGCACACAAATCCGTCCTTGCTTCTTTCTCCAACTACTTCAAGATGTTGTTTGTTCATCAGACCAGGTAATTATAAAAAGGGTTTGCTGTTTAAATGTTGTTCACTTAGCTAAGGTAAGGAGGTCTAGCAACATTTTGAAACCTGAAAATGTCCTTTTTGCTTCTTGTTGTGACATAGGGAGTATGGAATCCAGTCTTATCTGCAAACTAGAATCTCGGTTTAAAGTGTTTTAAAGTTAAATTGCGATTCATTAACACCAATGTTATAATTTAGCATAAGTTCTTTATCCTTAAAAAAGCACAGAGTCCTATAATTGAGTATTTAAAGGATCCTGTCTTCACTCTTGCACTTTCCTTCTCCCACTCACTATCCTCAACTCTGTCTTCATGCTATTCTTGACATTTTCATAACTTTTTAGACAACACAGTAAGTACCTGCTAGGAGAAATGGACTTAATAGAAGACATTAGTATGTTTAATTTTCTTTACAGTTTACCAAAGTCAGTTAGATAATAAAATACTACATAATGGTGGAAAATAAGGGAGTTTGTGTTTCTTCCTTTTTTTTTTTCTGTTTTCTGTGGCCAGTCTTACAGTGGAGTGCATGGAAAAGATAATAGAGGTGTAAGACCGTTTTAAAGATTTTTTTGGTCTTTAATTTTTTCCAGTTATTTAACTATCTGAAAAAGTTTATATTAAGCAAGGGAAACTCTTAACTCTTTGTCTAAGAGTTCTTGGCCAAAAGTAAACATCAAGGACAGAAGTGCATTTGCACTTCTGAGACAGATGTATCGGTCTTGATGCTCTATCTCTGGAAGACAGCATTGCAAAGTTTTTTTTTAGTCATATATCCGAATTCAAAAGCAGTCAGAGAGAGAGCTCAAGAAAGGTGCATCTCAAGAAATGGAAGAACTGACTGTAATTTCCTCCTCAGCTTGATAGCCTGCTGTGGCTAAGAGCATTCAGACTGCAGGGCAGAGTCATGTCCATTTCCGGATTTCTGTCTTGTATTTGATGATGGTCTAATGAAAGAGCTGCAAATAGCTTGAAAAACTATTAGAGTCCCAGATGCTTTCTTGTTAGCTAACTGGCCTGACCAAGATGTTCCTGATTTTCTTTCTTCTTCTATGAACCTTGCCTCTCTTTCTGCACAGAGATCCGGCTTCAACTGGAGGAGTCGTGGGTGTTTCAGTCCAGAGTATCCTAAAGGTTGATATGTAGGGCATGCTCTCAGCTGGAGGGTGGTGTTGGTTTCAGTCCTGTTAGGCTGAAGAGGGCCTCGCAGCCAAAGCGTGTCCCTTTGTTGAGCACTCTAACCAAGCAACTGTTAGGCTGACCAGGCGTACCACTGATGCTGCCATTTCTTCCTCTGTATTCAAGGAAAGAATCTACTGTTGTGCTTTGTAAGGAGCCTGGCCTCCACGGGTTAGATGTGCCCAGGCTAAACCTGTTGCATCAGGTCCTCAGGGGATTTACACCCCGTTGTGCATGGTTTATGGATAGTAGCGCAGCTGAGGCAAGGTGATACCACACATTTGCAAAACTGTAGTGGTAAACAGTGGTAAGCCATAGAAGCCGAACAGGCAAGTGCCAGGTCAATTTTAGGTGTTTTCAAGGCTAAGCACTGAGAAAAGTTTAATGGACTGTGAATAAGACTCCAGTGCTAGCAGGTTTTAATTTAGCTGCAGACGTGTTTGAATCCAACCAGAAAAAGAGGAAAAATATCTTTGGCATTTACAAAATATATTAATATGTGACAACAAATCTATAACAGAACAGCAATTTAGAAAGGTGTAGATTGTAATGGGACAGCTTTGTCTTTCAAGACAATTACTTTCCTGAGGAAAAAAAGGCCATCTTTCAAGTGGCCAATAAGATTAGCTCTTTTACAGTAAAGCGATTCTCTATATTTCTTGCAGATTCTGTCTTTTGCATTGAAGTAGATGCCTGTAATTTTTACCAATGCTCAAATAACCTAGATCTGGTAAAAGATATTTTCCTTACCTTTTATTGATCATTTTCCTTCACTTTTCAGTGAATGTGTCCGTTTGAAAGCGACTGACATACAGCCAGATATCTTCAGTTATCTCTTGCATTTGATGTACACTGGGAAGATGGCACCGCAACTCATTGACCCAGTTCGACTAGAACAGGGAATAAAGTTTCTGCATGCATATCCACTAATTCAAGAGGCCAGCCTCGCAAGTCAGGGAACTTTTTCTCACCCGGATCAAGTTTTTCCATTAGCATCTTCATTATATGGCATTCAGATTGCAGATCACCAGATAAGACATCCCAGTAAGGTTACATCAGCAACTGACAAACTCGGGCGAGAACCAAGGCCACAGACATCACGGATGAACCAAGAGCAGGTTTCTGAAGGCTCACAACTCTCACAGTTAGCTACAACTCTGCCACAAGTGACCCGGACAAATATGTCTACTTCTGACCCATTACCATCTTCTTTATCTCCAGAATTGGTATCTGCTGCTGGTAATAATTCACCTGCAGGAGAAGAGGCCAACATGGAAGCATCATCTTCAGATGAACAGCCTGCCTCACTCACAATAGCACATGTCAAGCCAAGCATTATGAAAAGGAACGGAAGCTTCCCAAAATACTATGCCTGCCACCTCTGCGGTCGCCGGTTCAATTTGCGAAGTAGTTTGCGTGAGCACCTCCAGATTCACACGGGAGTTCCCTTCACATCTAGCCAGCAGGGAGAAAGCAATATTTCTTTGTCTCTCTGTAACAACACAGCTGATAAAGATGCCGTGGAAGTGCCTGAAGCAGGGATGATTAGTGACAGCGAGCTGCAGCAGATCTCAGACTCCCCAATAATTGATGGGCAGCAGCAGTCAGAGACACCGCCCCCCTCCGATATTGCAGACATAGACAACTTGGAGCAGGCAGATCAGGAGAGGGAGGTAAAAAGACGGAAATATGAATGTTCCATCTGTGGTCGCAAATTTATTCAGAAAAGCCACTGGAGGGAGCACATGTACATACACACTGGCAAGCCCTTCAAGTGCAGCACTTGTGACAAAAGCTTTTGTAGGGCTAACCAGGCTGCCAGACACGTGTGCCTAAACCAGAGCATGGACACGTACACCATGGTGGACAAACAGACTCTGGAACTCTGTACTTTTGAGGAAGGCAGTCAAATGGACAACATGCTAGTACAGACCAACAAGCCCTACAAATGTAACTTGTGTGACAAAACGTTTTCAACTCCCAATGAAGTAGTCAAACATTCGTGCCAAAATCAAAACTCTGTCTTTACGCTAGAAGAAGATCGCTCCATTCTGCTAGGTGGTGGGGACACGGAAGCCACAGAGACTGATAATGCAGTGTTAGCCTCCATCAAAAAGGAGCAGGAAGCAGTGTTGTTAGACTGAATGTGAAACCTGTATCAATTTTTTAAAGTTTCTTTACTCATTTTTTATTAAATCGATTTTTTCCTCCCCCCACCTCTTACCTCACTTACCCCTGCCATCTTTTTCACCAGCCTCCTCCCCACCCTTTGTCTTCAGCAACCAGAACTGTACTGGCACGTTAGAAAATTGGACTTTGCCTCTCCCACCAAAACAAACAAAAAGCTCTTGCATCAAACCAAAACATGATTGATTTTAATACAAAGGAACATGTGAAAAAAATAATCCAGCTAACTATGTTGATAGTATTAGTTAATCCAAATTTAATAGATTTTAAACAAAATTTAGATTGCTTAAAAGTGTATTTAGATACAATGATGAGTGTAATGAGAAACAAAGTATCGGTTTGGTAAGCAAAAAAAAATATGTATTAGTTTCCCTGGTAAAAGGCATTTTGAAAAGATCTGGCAAATTAAACACCGTGCTTAAGTTTATAACTGAAAACCCTCAGAACTTTTCTCAACAAATGCAAAAATCTCTTTTTATTGAGTTAAAAAGAGCTGAGGGTGCTGAGTTCCTTTTAGCCTTATGTTTTCTATCAAGTATGCCTTTGGGTATCTGTTTCAGATAGCATCATTGAGTCAAGCAAAGTAGTTACTTAGTCAAATTTTGACTTAAGTAGCTGTAATAATAATGTGATGGCAATCTTTATATATATATATATATAAAATACTGTATATGTATAAAGATTTATATATATATATATATATAGAAAGTGTTTGTGTGTATATTGGTACAGGTAAATAAGTGCACACATCCTTTTTAGGTAACTGACTGTCTGCTCTCAGATTCAGCCCAGAAAGTCTTTTAGTTGTTTGACAAAACTAGTCATTGCACAGGTTATTTTAAATCAAATTTAAAATGTCCTGAGCTGTGTGCATTTTTATTGGCCTGTTGCAGAGAAGCTACTAGTTAAGTGTAGTCACCCAAGCTACGAAGGAAACCAGAGAAGTGACATACTGGTGAGCGCTGTCCCGTCATCAGTGCAGCACATGCACGTGTTGTTAGCTACAAGTTTGAGTCATGCTGGATGAAAGGAGAGAGAACAGCTTTATTGCCTCACTCAAGCAAGGAATGTCCTTGAATTCATTTGGTCTAACGGCATGAGTTAAGAGAAAGAAATGTGGTGCAGAGACATTCTCGCAACAGGGGATCGTGGTTGTTTTAAAGTGAATCTGTAGTGCTGACAGGCAAATTCTGCTCTGTGAGAATCCCGTTATTTTCAAAGCCAAGACAAAGTCTGCAAAAACTGAGTGAATTCTGTAGTTTTAGTTACTGCTGATGGTGTAGCACTGCATCTTTGTGTTAAAAATCAAGTTGCTGATTCTTACTATTTTTTATAGATGCCCATATTTTTTGCTGGTAGCCTAAAAACCTAAACTGACAGCAACAACAAAGCCCACTGAGCAATTACGGGGCCAACAGAAGGCATAAATCGGACAGAACAAGTGCCCCATCGTAAATGGAGACAGTGTGCATTTTGGGGGGAGGGGCGGGAGAGGGCGAGTCACAAACCACAAGCTCTTCTCTGTGTATACGTTTAAACTGAATATCATCTTTTTGTGTATAGTTAAGTTCTCAGATTTGTAAGTTTTTATACATCATTTCATTGAATAAAAACTGAATTAAATGGGATATGATTTATTGAGTTGAAGGTGGAAGGTTGTTGCTTTTCGATCTTCCCAAAAGAGCTCTTACTGAATCGGTTTGAAAGCCAAGCAACGTATTCTGTGTATCAGACTAAAACCTCCGTCATACAGATGAACAAATAGCTTACTAAAGCTTAAAACAGTGGATTTGGCACAAAGGGTCACTACGTATTCATTTTTCCGGTTTATTATAACAATTATTGTAAGTTTACTGTGAGTGGTGTTGAGTTTATTATCTCTCTTTTATTAGAGTAATAGATCAATTGATTTTACCTCAAAGTATAAAAGTGTTTTGAGGTTGAAAAAGTAATATCTTACAGAATCATTTTAGTGTTGCCAACTTAAAAACTTTTTTAGGATCTTCATTTACCAATGTAATTTCTTTAAATGTGTTTTTTATTTCATCTCACTTAATCTGAAATGCTCTCAGAGCAGGAAGAAAAAAGAATCAATCTTTCCTAATTCGGGGAAAGGTCAGCTTTTGAGGTAGCTGTGATTTAGGGGATAGTCACAAGTTCATTTCCAAAATGACTACAGCTGCTAAAGGTGCTGCCACCTCAGCTATTAGTTACTGCTTAGCCAGATGCTCTTCTTTTTGAGAGCTCCAGCTCCACTCCAGTGCAGAGTACAGCAGTTCAACTCAACTCCCCAGGTGGCTGGTTGCATCAGAAGGGTACATATGGCCACACCATTTTTTGTAAGACATTCAGCAGCGTTGGGTCCTTACCATATTCCTGCTTCCACCTCTCCTCCTCCACTGTTTGGAGAACGTGTTTGCTCAGTTATATGTTGAATGGGCTCAAGTGAACTGATTCCACTGAAAAACAACCAGTCTTAAAAAATGCCGTTTTTCTGTCAAATCTATTTTAGCTCTGCAGAGGGCTTCAGGGGCCTCATGGATTGTGCAAGGGCAGAAATAAGCAGGGAGGTGGCTTACCGAAGCTAGTGTTGCTGCTGGCAACACCCAGGGTGAAGACACCCTTTTCACCCAAAAGTGGTGAGTCCCACTTGGGCAGGTCACTCATCTGATGGGCAGCGTGGCCTCTGAAGCCAGTATACTGCCCAGGAGGAAGGGGCGATGTAGGACAGGGAGCAAGCAGCCAGAGAAGAAGTTGGTTATGACAGCGCTGTCACTGCAAGAAATGTGAAATTTCAGGCTCAGCAGAGATACTTTCACCTGTTAATATTTATTCTTAAGAAATAACGCTGTCAGGTAAAAAAAAAAAAAAATCACAATAAAGAGATTATTTTTATAATGTGTTCAGCTATCATAATGGTTTGTTTTAAATACCCTTTATTGTCTGGTTCTCCATAGTGATGTTCAAGTCATTGCCTCTCACTTCTTGAACAGTTTTGTTCCCCTACAAAGAATTAGAAACCATATATTCAGGTTATTAACAGCTGCATCAAGAATTTAGGTAATTACAGCACAACTATAGTTTTGTTCAAGCTTCTTTGTTAAATCCCATCTGAATTATTATTACAATAGGAGATAACTTCAGGTTTTATCTTTAAACTTTTGACTCGGATTTGTGACCAAGTTGCTCGTTACTCATTTAGCCTGCTCACCTGCTGAAACTGAATTTCCTACCAAACGAAAGAAGACATCTTTGCAGAACTACTGAATAATCAGTGAAAATCTGCAGTCGTTCAAGGCTGTGGGCTGGACTTTCCACCCCAGTATATCTCCAAAGGAGTAACTTCACAGTTAATTTTCTGGGCATGTGACTTGACAAGACACCTCTGCCTTGACTTCAGAAGTACTGAACAACAGTCTGCTCAACAGAAGTGATGAATTACTATCACTTCTGAAAGTGAAGATTGCAGTCCTCTGCAATCAATCAATATTTTTTGTTAACTTTGTGTCAAGTATTTTCTTGGTCACTGGTCTGATTATAATTCTGCTTCTGCTGAGGAGAATTTATTAGAAGATACAAGTGTTACAAACACTGAGTAGTTTAAACTGCCCTCCTGTTTACACTGCAGGGCCTTAAGTTGCTATCTCAATCTTTAGAAAATCTGCTTTCTGGCTCTTCAGCTCCAAATCCCATTGAATAGTATCTGCAGTCACAAAAGGTAGTCAGTCACAAGGAAAAAAAAAGCAAAAGTAATTTCTGTTTGCTTTAAAACCTTGTTTGACATTACAAAACCTTTTTACATTAATTAAAGGAAACCTGGTTAGACAAAAGCAGGTTCTATGGTGCCTGCTGGCATCACAATCCCTTGCAATGTTTTTTCCCAGTCTGCTTAACAGCAGAATTACCTATTTTAAGTACTTTGCCTTTCTGGAGAGTAACATAGTTCTTCAGTTATCTTCAGCCCAAGAAATTAAAGACCAAATTGATTAATTCTTAACCAGGTTAAAGCATTTTTCCTTGACTGTATTTCCACACCTTTTAGTCTTAAGAAGTAAACACAGCTAAGAGAGGGTTCATTTTGGAGGTCTGTAATTTACTTACTGCTTTCTAAGAGTTTGGCAAATGTTTCCATGTGACAAGAAACTTCATAGCTATTAATAGCAGTATTTAGGCTACTTAAAGAAAACAAATTCCATTTAACATTCCTATTTCGACACTGTAAATATTACACTGTTAGTTACAGCAGCATACCTTCATAGTGAAATCTAGGTGATGCACTACCAGTGGTGATAAAGGCTGGCTGTTTAAAAAGCCCAGCTGTTGTCCTGTATGAGGCAGCATGTTTCCAATTCTACAGCTCTTGTTTTGTTCGTTTTGTTTGTAAAAATGCCTTTTGTTGTCACTGGATAATGAAATCCCACTCATACCAAAAGCAGAACAAAACACAGAAAGAAGCAAGCTGTCTTCTGCAGCATGCCTTGTTAATGTATATTTACCAGATGATCCATGATCATCTCTAGAAGAGAAACTCACTCTCCTTAAATATGGGCTTCTATCAAGCCTGTCATTAAAAAGGACATGAAATTTGGTCGAAACCATGAAACACACTTGCTCCGCAGTACAGCCTTGCTGCCATGCTGTCTGTGCATCCATGCTTTTAAACAGATCACATCTGCCAAGATGCAGAGCTCAGCATGGTCTTTGTACGGCTGTCAGTAACTGCTGCCACTCCTCGCAGCGACACTATTTTAGCCCTTCTGCCAAAGGAGACGCCCGCAGAAGGTCTTCCTCATACTCAGTCCATGTCTGTTGTCTTGGCCAAAAAGGAAGCTTTCCTGGAATCTTAGGAAATCTACTCAGAGAAGAGAAAAACAGAGCCACAAAATGAAAGTTAGCACAAATGTACACTTACTGCACTGCCCTGCAGAACATGGAGGTACCCCACCGCCTCAGCATACCTCAGCACAGATCCACAGCCTGGCTCCAGGCTGCTGACTGTAAGGCCTGGGTTGGAAGCAGCAACAATGCTTTCTATGGGAGCTTCCTGATAAATCCGTATTTCCTTCAGTCCTGTCCCTTAATCTCTCAACCACATAGTTAAAGCATTTTCCATTTTGTTACTACTGTATTGTGTAAGTCCAGTTTCAGCAGTGAATTATTTGGTGGATTGTCACAGTTCACTCAGGTCTCTCAAATTCACAGGGCAAGGTACTCTGTGAATCAAGATTTGTTTCATGATCTCATGAGGTAAAAATCAAACAAGGGCTCAATCCCCTTTTAACAAACTAGTCTAAATTCTCAATTCTTTAATTATTGCTACAACAACTCACATGCTTACTAACCTGCACACTTATGAGTAGAAGAGTTGTCTGGCTGAGGATGAGGGTGCTCATTCTTCCCCCTCCATCACGCTGCAGGTGTCCCCACTATCACCCTGGGAAGCAGGAGAGCCTCAGCAGCCTGGCTGCTGGTGGATCTGCTTCTCAAGGCTTTTTGGGGCAAGCTGGCCAATTCCTGCTTTCCAGCTCAGCAGACCTTTCCTGTGTCTTCTTGCAGTTAGTTCTGAAGGCTTTCAGGCTTACCAGAACCCACCAAACAGTTCCTTTTTCAAGGCTGAAGGGACCACAGGCCTTCACTCCTCCTGGCCTCAGCACCCAGCTCACACGCTGCTCTCTGCAGCCGAACGGTGCTGCTCGCTGCACACACAGGGCCTTCACAGGAGCTTCGGGCAGCACCCAGGCAGGAGCTGAGGGAGTGGCTGCTGCATGTCTGGGCCTGGTTGCTGTTGTTGCTTCACCATCTCCTGTCTTGATTCTGTTCAGGTGGCCAAGAAGGCCAATGGCATCTTGTCCTGCATCAAGAATAGCGTGGCCACCAGGACTAGGGCAGTGATTGTCCCACTGTACTCAGCACTGGCACTGGTGAGGCCACACCTTGAGTGCTGTGTTCAGTTGTGGNGGTGTAGTGAGGTGGGGGTTGGTCTCTTCTGCTGTGCCCATCGTGAAAGGACGAGAGGAAACGGCTTTAAATTGCAGTGGAGAGATTCAGATTGGACACCAGGAAAAATTTCTTCACTGTAAGGGTGTTTGGGTATTGGAATAGGTTGCCCAGGGAGGTGGTGGAGTCACCATCCCCAGAGGTGTTCAAGAGGTGTCTGGATGTGGCACTGGGTGATGTGGTTTAGTAGTGATGTAGGTAGGCGGTTGGACTGGGTGATCTTGAAGGTCTCTTCCAACCTCGATGACTCTGTGACTGAGCCTGGCGCTACATGCAGCTCGCAGTCTAGAACGGACTCTGCATTTTCCCCTCAGAGCCCACTGCAGGAGCTCGGCATTTCCCACGTGCACTTTGTGCACACACGCCACTGACGCTTCGCCCTCTTCACCGGCTGTCTGAGCTGGATGGAAGCTTACCTGCCAGGGAAGGCAGCGGCTAGAGAAAGCTGCTGCCTTCGCACATCAATTTCTCCAGCTTTTGGGGTGTTTATGACTCGGCAAGCATGGTTCTGCGCACGCTGGGTTGCAATCCCCACCGACTTGTGAGGAAGCAGCTGAGCCTCCTTCGGGCTGGAGGCGAGTGGCGAGGTGCAGAAGGCAGCGCTAGGTGGTGCCGTGACACCACTGCAACCGCCCCGGCGTCCTGGCTGGTGCTCGACAGGCCCGCACAGGGGCGGCACCGCACACCCCGAACAGCTCTTCCGTAGCAGCATTCCTACACCGAGGGGCTGCACTGGGAAGCCGAAGAGGGCAGAAAGGGCTCTCGCAGCCCTGCCTTTCAGCAGGCTGCTTGCCACAGAGACCAGAGCCCTTTGCACAGGGGACTGCAGAGCACTCAAAAGCACGAAGTCCGGAGGCTTGCAGCAGCAGATACACAAGGGAGGAACTTTTTGCATCTTCACTGCTGAGAAAAGAATTTCCTCATACTGTCACACCTGAGAGACAGGGCTGACCAGGACAAGGCTGGTGCCTTGGTGTCACTCACCATTCAGAAGGAAGGAGGTGACACTTTCACTGCCACTGACCTGCCCTGGTCCGCAGTATCTTGATGAGGACACTCTGTGCTATGGGAAGACCTGTGGGAGGGCATTGGATGAATATCTGTCTTTCCCACTGCAAGCACTTGGAGATAATGATTGATAGATAGACAGATAGATAGATAGATAGATAGATAGATAGATAGATAGCAATATGTATGGGAGAGCCAGACAGTTTCCTAAACTCCATAAGGCATCACTGTTCTTGAAATTTTTGCCTCTATGGAGAAAGGGAAGACTTTTTCTGTGCCTGAGCATCCAGTCCCTGTAGGCAGAGGTGCTTGGAGGTAGAAGGTGCTGGAGAGCAGCAAAGAACAGTGTCCTCAGTGACCAGCCCCTAGGGTGCCCAGAAGTGACAGATCCCACTGGCCCTGAGTGAGTAGAATAGGAAGAGGACATGAGCCCCGAGGGGATGTTTCATGTCCCCCGCACACTATTGGCAGCGATACTGGAAGAGAGCCATAAGCTGATGAGAAGGTGACAGCGGAGCTTCAGCAGGGTGGAAGCACTTCCCTGCATGGTGTGTTCCAGCTGCCTCAGGGAGTGCAAGGCCAAGGGGAAGTAAGGGGTTGGGCTTCAGCACCACCTGTCCCCGAAATGGAAGCATGGCTGCTGCAGTTCCCTGTCCCCAGGTCCATGAGGGAACAGAGCCCGAGCGTGTCCTGCCGGTGTTTGTGTGAGTGTATGCACACACAGGCATGCACACACAGTGCGCACAAATGTCCAGCTGCTCCCCCAGCCCTGCTCACCGCCTTCCCAAGGAGGGGTGACAAATGTGAATTCTGCAAGTACCAGCACTGCTACTCCCTCTATTTAATTTATCTGCTTAAAAAACAGAGTATACTCTCCCTTTACGGACACTCTGTACCCATGGTTTGGTTACATTTTGACTTCACAACATAATCAAAAAGAAGTGTGATTCTTTGCTGGAATATTTTAACAGGCTAACCTCAACCCTGCTCATTCAACAGTCTATTTTAAACTCTTCTGAGCTGAAGAATCATTATTATTTCAGTCTGCCTCATAGAAAATTCAAACATAACCTTCTAAACTTTAGTGTGTGTCCTATATCTAGACTAGGAGCCGATTAGAGGGTTTTGGTGTCTCCCTTTCTATTACTTAAGAAAATAGGTAATAAGGGGGAAAACTGAGATACACTGAATTTTACAATCCACAGATCATAATTAGTTGTCCAGATACTTTCATATTTCTCGGTTTTGTTTTGTTGTTTTGTTTTTTGTTGTTGTTTTGTTTTTTTCCAAATTTTAAAAAATCTTACACACATACACACACCCCGTAGAAAAGAAAAGCACTAGCTTCACAGCATCTTTGGTTACTAAGTATTACCTTAAAACTATGAAGCTTATCTTTATAGTTAAGATACTTCAAATGTTTGTATGTATGTATGAACATATTCTTTAAAAAGGATTTCACAGGGATGCCTCTGTGCCCCTAAAGCTTTTATCTGCTACAGTTAAGTATTTATTTATGGACTTCATTTGTTATAAAGTTAGTTTTCTCTCCACTATGTACAAAGAGAACTCACTTCATTTTGGATTTTTGTTGTTTTTTTTTTTTTTTTCTGTGGGGGGTTTTGGGGAGGTGGGTGTGGTTTTTTTTAATGCTGGGGGTTTGTACATAACAATGAGTGGTTCAGAATGTTTCTGCCTGGAGGAGCAGCCAATGGTCACAGCAGGCTGGAGTTCTGGAAAAGCGTATTTGGTTAAAATGCAGTTGGCTTGAGGACAACAGAGAGTATGGAAGTTCAGTACATGAAATGTAAGTTTCATGGACAGTACAGTGTATTTCCTGGACACAAGACAAAAGGTAAAGAATAAAGAAACAAGATCCCACCTTTCCCCTTCCATTTCCCACCTGTCTGTGCAGAGTAGTATCCACAGCCCCCAGGAAGCTCTCACCCTTTGCATGCCATCCTGCTTCGCCTGCATGCTCTGGAGGAGCTGGTTTACTTTCCTGTGTTTCTGCAAATAGGTCACTAACGTTCAATAAAAGCATTCATTTTTTTTCAACTAATTTCAATCTTTTTCTGTTTTTGCAGCAGATTGTGGAGCCTTTCTGATTTTATTCTAATACCAAGTTTGTCATAACAGTTTTGTTTCCAGTAACTGCAGTCTTACATCACTTGATGCACATTTGTCTCCGCTCCTGCAGTCCTCCAACAGTGATCTTCTGTTTCCCTTCATGTTGTCAGTACACACAGACACTCACTGTCACTTTCCTGCTTGTTGCACCTTGCCACTCAATAGGGACAATTAATCAATACCTTACATAGTTTGCATCTTAAAATTCAAGAGATGTTACGTTATTTTTCAGTGATGTGTCAAGCTTGTTGCTACAGTATGGTACAGAAGTACAACAGATTGGTTTGCCATAGCACTTCATCATCACACTCTATATTAGACACATTCAAAACCAGGAGTTTTTAAATTTTAAACAAAATCATCTCTACTGCTTAGATTGTAAAGTTTGGTGCTCACCAGTGACCCAAGATCTTAATGGGAAAACAAAACCAAAATGTGATGCTTCTTTTATTGGAAAAATAAAGAACTAATAAATAACAGGAATGTCCAGAGCCTTGAGACACATCAAGAAATGATTACAGAAAGACATATTGTATCTGTTATGTCCATGAGCAGCTACTGGTTATGAATGAACAAAAAAAAAATAGCAATTTCAACATAGTCAGTAGGCGGCCATAGTCAATATGAGCCTACTTCTACCAATGAATATCAATACTGGCTTAAAGGGTTTGTCTGTTGTTTTGTTTTGTTTTTTTTTGTTTTTTAATTAAATATACTTTTGTATGAAGAACTGTAAGCAACCTGCCCAGCCTTTGTTACACCATTCATCCTGATGCAAGTTCCTCCCCAGCATCTGTGAGGCATTAACTGGCTTTACTGTGGGGAAGAGAGAGGATGTATGAGCCTGAATCCAATTGCAGGATCAAGACAGATTATGCAAAAATCCAGTAAAAGCATTTCCCCAGCAGGGAGACTTATGCCAAAGAGAATAATGCTATTTTCAAGACTGTTCTGGTTTAGAAGAGTTTATGTCAGCTGCAGAATTATAGGCAGGTCATATTTGTCTTTGTAATTCTTAATTGCTCTCATGAAATGATATTGAACACACCATCTGGGAGATTAAAAAAAACAAAAAACAAAAAACAAATATATTTGGACTAAGAAAATTTCCTCTGAATAAACACCCACATTGTCACCAGGGACTGTGGGTGTTTATTTCCAGTCAGTGTCTCAGTTTGGCTGACATTTCCCCCTTGCCCTCTCTTCCTCAAGCACAGCCTTCCCTCAGAGCTCTAAGTAACCCTCCAGCCTCCTTAGCTTCAGTAAGCCAGCCTTGCAAACACTACCTTTTTGTGGCCACCTCTTCAACTACAAAAGCAAGTGCAATTCAAATCCCGAGGTCAGTTTCCTCCCACGTTTGCTCTTCTCCCATGTTTGCTCTCCTTCCTTGATGTCTTGCCAGAGGGTCTCAGCACACGCAAGGGGCAACCCTAGCACCTAGACCTTAAGCGACTAGACCCTATCTGGCCGGGGCCAGATAAACAAGCATGCAAAGCTCACGCTGCCTCCCGATGCTGTGCAGAGGGGAGGCAGCCGAGGACCCTGCATTGCCTTGCTTCTGGGCACCCTGAAGCCCTGGGCAAGCACTACCCAAGCAGCTACTCTCAAATATTGGCTGAGCATCACCTCTCTCTGTCTTTTAGCCTATGAGCCTCGTGACTGACCCTGGAAAGGTGAAAGTGAGAAGCGTTAGTACAGGCAGTTGTGTGTCAGATTTAGCCGGTTCTATGGGAAATGACAGGCATTGCTGACTACGTCATGCCGATCCTGGGGCTGTCTGCTGAAAATCTCCTAGAAATGAGTGTAGAAGTTCTCAAGGAACCTGCTTACCAAGCAGAGGGGCAGATAGCTCAAGCAGGGGAGAGGGGGACAAAACACTGCAAGGATGAGGAGCCACAGGAGACTGTGACAAGGAGATAGTTGCAGCAGGGAGGAGGCAGGGATTGCTGTCAAGCTGCTTCCTGAAGGCTTCTTGGGATATCTGCCTTATAGGACAGCAGCTGGCTTGTAAACTCCTTGCAAATTTTTACAATTCCCTTCTTGTCTAGCTGCTTAGGGGAAAAGGCATCTTGCTGGCTATTCTTTCTATTCTGAAATAATCCCTCTGTAGGAGGGACAGTGAGGAGCAGGTCAAGACACCACGGGACTTTACAGAGAAACCATTCCAGGAAGCAGCTCCCATAGCATATCAGACTTCTGCTTCCCTCATTTCATCACCTCATCAGTGCCAGCACCAAGGACTAAGGCACATGGGTTTTTCAAACTCTGGAAACAGATGCCATTTTTCCAGAAGGAACAGGAGACACTTCTTAAAACTGTTCCTCCAGTTTTAAAGTTGATAGTATTTTTTCCAGAGGATGTTGGAGCAGAACAGCCACAGGCCTTTACTACACCCCTATCTTTCATTCTCACTTCTGTAAAGACTAAATTTAGTGTCCAACTAGAAATTACATCAGCCCTAAATTAGATATTAGTATTGTGGTGGCTAAGCTTCTGTCTTGTTAGCAGAATCTTAAAATGTTGACAGCTAAGTCCCCCTCTTTTACATCTCATCCTTCTCCCCAAAATCAGGACTCCAAACCCTGTGTTACCAATCCCACTAGCCTTCTGCTCCACCTTCTCCTCATTTCAACCACAGCCTTCCTTGCAGGGCCATCAGCCTCCTCAGGCCTGCCTTCCTCCCATGTGGCAGTGTGAATGACAAACATCCACCATTCGGCATCCAGACATGGCCATTCAGAAATCCCCTGTGCTCTTGGCAAGCCACCTGCCCATCCCCAGGCACTTACTGTATCCGAGCTGTGCAGGTTCCTCAGTGAGCACAGCTGCCTCCCATATGCTCTGGATTTGAATAGAAAAGCCAGACCTGCTTCCATAGCTTGAGCTAACAGGCAGGATACTTGAACTATTGCCAATAAAACATCATTACAAAAGAGAAAGCACGAAAACCTCCTTGCGATGCAAGAGGCTTGGTCTCCAATCTCGACTTTGATGTGTTTAAGGACTTCATGTTAACCAGTCACAGGATAGTATAAATCCATAAACCTTGTAGAAAAACTGTCAGAGGCCTTGAACTGGCCTTGAGCACGAAGTCTGGTGGGAGATACTGGTTTGACCTATGCCTCCAGACACCAGCGATGGGCTGTGAGATCAGTCACCTGCAGTATGAGCCCCCTAATGCAATATGAAAGCAAGAAGAGGGACAGGCATCCTACAGTGTTTTGACGTCCCTGCGTTTGCTGTGACCAGTGCAGGTATTTGCACATTTAGCATCTGCAATTATTTGCAGATTTAGCATTTTAGCAGAGATAGGAAGGTGAATGCACAGTTTTATAAAATTAATTTGGGTGTAAATCTATGCACCTTTTGAGATACAAATGCTGCTAAACATCCTTAGGTCTCTGAACATAAATCACAAGCACCTCTGGATGTTTGGTGCCATGAGGAGCATAACCCAGCTAAGCAGAAGTGGGGGAGCCTAGAGGATACCAGTTATGTGCCCAAGGTCCTCCACCTACTACTCTGCCAAATTTTTTGTGGAGGTTCATGGTGTTACTTTGTTGTTTGTTTTTTTTAATACACCATCAAGGCATATGATATACAAATTTTTCATTCTGGCTCCTTGAATACTGCTACCCATCTTGAATTTAATTGAAGTTTTTTTTCTTCACCATCTTCTGAAGTATCTTATTTTTATTACTTCTTCTGAAGTATGCATATTTTATAGAAACTTGCAACCAAATTGCAGTTTAATTCTTTAATTAGTTCCTTTAATTCACATCAAAAGCTGAATGTCAGTCAACAAATAAACTGTCAGGAGCAAATCTAACTCTGAAGATGAAGCAACCATCAGAAAATAACTTACACACAGCAAGATGAAAAAAACACCATATACACACATTAGAACAAATTTGTAGTGTATTTTATTTAATCAATGAAAATCTACCTTAAAAACACAAAATCAAATTTGGTAACCCAGTATATTGGATTAGAGAAAGCTTCAAGCTTTTAAGCACAAGCCAGAAGTCACAGTCTCAAATGAGAGTTTCAAAGGCCAAAGCAATGCGCTGGAACAAAATAGTATCTTTATGTGGAGGCATGCTCCTTGCACCATTAGTGTGGTTTCGAGTGCAGTGTTTTTTTAGCTGACAGTTATAAGAAGCTTTTGTATTTGTTTTATAGTTGAGTTTGTTGCATTGCTTACCTAGGCCCTGGATTAATGGATAAAACAGGCAAGTTTAAGCACTTGCCTGTCCAGTTACTACCAACAGACAATTTACATTGTGATAAAGCTAGCTTTATTTAAATGAGGTTCAGACAAGAAATAACTTTACATATTATTAACAGCTTTGGAGCTACAAACATAGGAATCAGGATTACACAGGTCATGCTACTGTTATTTTGTTTTACCTGCCGCAGTTATTGCAATATGGCTTAATGTACATACAATTTGTACAAATTCAGCCAAGTTTGCACTTGTGAGGTGTTATTAAGAGCATGACTAACTTGCAAGCCAACTTAAACCTGTGGAAACCAACCGTGGTTGTTGGAATTGCCCAGAGCTAAGGGGGAAAGCTGCTGCTAACAATGGACAGAGATAGACTGGATTGTTTGAAACCACATTGTTTGGCTTTAAATATTTATATAATTTGCTCTGAGGTAAGGAAAAATCTTTTGATGCTTCCACACAGGGCAGCACCAGATGGTGCAATCACACCAGTGCAATCAGTCACACTGCTTGCTGTATGTGCAGCCTCGAGGAGAGGCAAGCACCTGCCGTAACAAGAGCATTTGTACACTAAAAGTTGATTTTAAAATAAATTACTATACAGGTAGGATAGTGAGTTATTGTTCAACCTGATGGGCATTGGTTTCACAGAGTGCGATCTGTAACCTTCACTTTAGAAATCAGAGCTGAAAGTACGGACTTGTACCCCATGTTTGATTTTAATGTAAACAAAAGAGAAGACCAACTCCCGTTGGGGACAGACATCTCAAGACTCTCAGTCCTGGGGCTTCTTTCTATCATTAAATTACCCTGCTCATTCTTGTTTACAGCTGCTGTCAGTCCAATCTGCCTTAAGTGAAGGTTTTTAAGATCTCAGCACCCCAAAGGTCTCATCAGGATTTTGCAATCCAAGGCAGAATACATCACCAAGCTCTTACCCTTCTTCCTACTCCTCCCACAGTGAGGACAGGGAATCGATAGCAGTGGGCAGGATTTCAGGAAATGCTGTGGTGGCAAAGAGGTTCAGGCAGGGGCTGAGAAAGGAGGAAGGATATTAGATGGTGTAGGTGTAAGTAAAGGCTTGGGGTTGGATGGGGCAGTGACCAGAAATGAGCAGACTCTGGAATGACAGGGATGTGATTTGAGGGTTGTGGTACTTGATGAGCAAGACAGGCAGGAAATGGTAAGTCTGTGAGGTTCTTGGAAACCAGGGAGGACTGCAAGTAGAAGTGGTTGGTGAATCTGACACAGGTCAGGCTCTCCTTTTGTCTTTAGAAATATCATAGTTCTACATTAAAATCAGAACTGGGTTTAGGATATACATATAAATATTCAAAGCAAGACAGCCAAAGTTTTGAGAGATTTTACAAGGGGAAAGACCTGGAACAATAAATAGGAAACTACATGTTATCAATTTCCGCTCCAATGGTATCAATTTCCTCTCCAGGCTACTCTACAAAATTCATTTAAGGGTACGCCTAAATAGTACAGAAGTATCATAGCTCTAACATTAAAATCAGAACTGGGTTTAAGACATACATATAAATATTCAACACATTACAGTCCAGTCCTGAGACCTGAAGTCTGAATCAACAGAAGGGTATTCTCAATTTCCTTTCAAGGTACACCGCAACTTCTGACTAAATCAGGCCTGCACAAATACAACTGAAGGATGGATAAGAGATACCTGAATGGGACTGAAAGGCAGCAATCTCGAGCATCTCACTCAAGAATTTGTGCGTGATCCAGTTCCTGCTGTTTGATAAAGACACATCTGCTACTTGGCCAGAAGTCTCATGTGTTCTCATCAGTCAGCCCTCTTCCCCCTCACACACAAGTTGAGCAGCATCTACAGCCACTCGTAGGTCAAATCAAGGCAGCTATGGAAGGTGTGGGGGTAAGGGAGACTGCAGAAATAGGGTAGGGGGATTCAGGGATGAGTGAAGAGATTCAAGGGGATGGGACAGACAAGACACACATTAAGTGAAGGGAGGGTAATAACTGTGGCACAAATTTTAGTGGTCTCTCCGTTCACTCAGTTGTGCATCTCCAGTCTAAATGGTGCACTTTGGGCAGAGGCATTAGATTAGATTCTGTGATTCTGTGAGGCAAATGACCTTCGAATGGAATGCACATGTGGTTATAACCAACATTAAAGGCATTGTTTTTTTAACAGAAATGACAAAAAAGGTGAGGTCTTCAAAAGAGCAGATGTTAACATCCAAGAATAAAGGGTAGTGAATAAAGCTCCTGGTTCTGTCCCAGGATTGTCAGCTGTTCTCTAGGACTGGCATGTCTCCAAATGCCATATGGATGCTTAGCACATCTGAAAGAAAGATGACAGTAAAAAAAAGCTTTATTAATGACGACTCACAAGCAGCTCTCAAAGATAGAGATAAAGGTCTTAGTTAAGCAAGTGCAATAAATATCCTAGGGAGAGACAGTACCAATCAATTCTGATTCAGATTCCACTGAAGTGCAAAGAGCTTTGGTACATGAGGCACTCCAGGTTTACCATGGAAGGTAACACTCACAACCTTTAGGATTTAAATTTTTTTTTTCCAGATTAAATCCCATACATTAAACATGTGCCATATGAGTACCTATCCAGGAAAACTGGAAACCATGTTTTTCTACCTCCCAGAAATATCACCCTAAACTACAGGCCAAGTCAAAGGCCATTCAAGTGAGGGCAGCTATACAGAAAATAAATAAGGTGTTGAATAGCCAGAGAGAGAGACAGTGAAGTGAGAAAAAAAAAATAAACTGTTGGTTAAACTGAGGAGCAGTTGCCTTTCACCATAACAAAAAAAAATAAATAAATTAATTAGAGACACAACAGTTTTAGAGACCCCTAAAACTATTTTGAAGAAAAGAAAGAAATTGCTGGCTAAAAACACTACTTACATTCAAGGCCTCAGGAGCCACTGAGTTCTGACTTTGTGGACTATCACAACATGTTCCTTCTTGGCAACTATCATCCTCCCATGTCTGTGTTTTCCCATCTTCCACTGGCAGATGATGCTGTTCTTCCTCACTTTCTCTGCACGTTTGCTGACCTGTATGTTGGCCTGGGATTTCCATAATCCGCCCAACCTCTTTTTCCCTTAATTTTGGTGGGTGTATGTCTAGTGGGTCTTTGGTTGAATCTTCTGAAGTACTTAGTTCTAGTGTTGATTTCTGAAGTCTCACACTTTCCCTTGAAACATCTTCAGGGCTAGTAATGACTGTTAAAGAATTCTGACTTTGTCCATCTTGCAGCATCTCTGAAGTTAACAGCATGTCTTTCATTTTTTCTGCAGTTGTATGAATTTCTGAAGACTCTGTTAAGGTAGCAGTTTTCACTATTCCTGTTTGCTGGAGCTCTTGTTCTTTACTCCGTATCTGTTCCTGTTTTACTGGAAGCTGATGATCCACCTGCGTACCTTCCAGAAGTTCAGGTATATTAGTATCTGTTGGGCTGTTCCCTATGGACTTAATGTGCTGCTCTGACTGAAAGGCAGCCAATTCCTCTGTTTCTTCAAGTTTGTGAACAGCCGTCTGGATGGCGTTCAATACAATTTTCGTACTCTGGGACTCTATAGTGACAGACTGAACAACATCCTTCTCAAATTCTGTGTGGGTGAAAGACAGACTGTCACTTAGAGGAATACCATTTTGTTTGGGTTGTTCCATACTCTGGGGCCTCTCTTGCTCCTCTGATGTTCCATTCATGGAAGCAGGAGTTACTTGAGGGTCAGGTGCTTCTGCACTACCAAGCTCTGTAGTCCCACAGACTGAACTGTCAACAGTAGTAACCGGGACCTCTTCAGAAGCCATTTGCTCTGGTGTAGTTGCCAAGGGATGTACAATTTCAGCTGTTGTGTCCGCGGGTGTTACAGTTTCTGCCATGACATGCTCTTCAACTGCTGCAGCTGCTACAGGCACAGGCACTTTGAGAGCCTCCAAGCTTTCAGCCTGTAGGAAGGCCGAGTCAGAGCATTCCTCTTGCAGAGTGAAAACTTCTTGCTGGACAGCAGTTGAACATTCATCACCTCTCACAGCTTCCTGTTTTTCAGATTCAAACACTTCTTTAGCTCTTTCTATTGATTGCTCATTTTTGTTATCTTCTTTCTGAAAGTCTTGACAGTTGGATGTTTCTACAAGTTCTTGTTCTTTTTCCACACTCTCTTCTTCAGTTAAGCTGCTTAGTATTTCACATTTCTTAGAACTTATGTCAGTGAGGACAATGCTTTCATTTTCAGCAATATCAGGGCACGCTGGTGCTAAATTAGATACACTGTCTGCTTCAATCTGTGTGGGAGGCTCAGTGACAGGGGTATGGCTCTGTAAGTGTGTTTCAGTTTTGAGCAGAGCATCTTCCATCTTGCCACCTTGGGTGTCATCACTCTGGGAGGAGGTTTCAGTTGTTTTTTCTCCACATTGTGGTTTTAGCACAGGCACAGAATCTTCTGCTGTAATCTGCTTGCCAGCCTCATCCCTCACACTCTGCTCAGAATCTGCAGCTGCTTCTGAGCCAATTGTTTCTGAAGGGCAGGCAGAGGTTTTCACCTCATTCTGCAGGGGAACCTCAGTAGCAGTGATTCCTGTGCTTTCTACTCCAAGGAGCACAGCATCATCCTTCTCTTCCTCTCTCTGGGCATGTGCCTTACTAGGAACTCCTTTAGTACAAGCTTGCTCTTGTGAGTCTAAGTCAGGAATTTCATCTTGACTTTCAGGTTTAACAGGGACCACAGTGACAGCTGCTTCTGTGTACTTTGGTCCCATGGCAAAGGTTTTGTCCTCTCCTTGAAGCTGCACGGGCTCTTCAGCTGTATGCTCCAAGCTAGAGGTTTCATCCTCTGCCCTGTCCTGCACCTGTGGAGAATTGCAACAGACCTGTGAAAAAGGGTATGAGCAGGGAGTGACCAGAAATGTTCTGCATGAAAAAGCACCAGAAGGAACAACCAGAAGGAAGATTATGGGAAGAGCATGAGGTAATGACACTGAGATTAATGGGTCACCAAGATCCTAGCTCATGTTGTTTTCTCAGAACACACAGCTCATTAAACTAAGGGCAGCCTAAAGCAAGGACAACTGACAGCACTTGAAACAAAGACTAAGACAGGAAGATGGTGGGGAGGTAGGTAAAAAGGTAGGAACACAGCAGCCACAATAATGCCTCCATTTTTAAAGCTGGACATAGTGGTGTCATTTCTTTTTCCCGCTCTGCAGAAGTACCTCAGCTACAATTGTACCTCTGTCTACCACCAAAAGATACCATCTGCTATGTATGGTACCATATGGATCACATAAATATCACATTTTTTCATATAATATTTTCAGTCACACTGCACTGTGGAGGAGCCCTAATAGCAATCACAGACATCCATTTGGGCAAGAACTGTACCCCCCTCACTCTCCATACAAGCCTCAGTGGCTGCTGCTTCTGGACATCTGTGTGTCTGCCCCACTGGAAACAAACTTCAGTTGTCTCAGGCTGCATAAAGCAGGTTCTTCGACAATAATACTGCCATAACCTGGTTCCAAATTAGGTGTAGTATCTAACACTTGCTGATTTTTTTCTTTGACAGATAAACCTTTGTGTTATATGTAATACTTACTGCAGTCTGCACTTCTGGAATACATTCATCTCTTGTCTCATCTACTGTCAAATCTGTTTCAGGCAGTTTCTCTTGTTCTGAAGGCTCCTGCTTTGCAAACAGCTCTTCCTCAGGAGTGACTGCTTTGACTATGGGAAAGTCTCTGTCTTGTGGTGAAGGTTTCTCTACTGTCCTCTGAACTTCAGATATTTCTTCACAGTCTTCCACAACTGGTTCTCCACGTGCCTGCCACTGGCTCTCATCGCTCAATACCTCTACATTTTCACATCCTTCTTTGCTTTCTTTTGTTGCAGCAGATATTTCACTTATCTCTGAACCGTCCTGTAGAACATTCTCTTCAACTTCAGTTTGACTCTCAGTGCTCCCTGCACTTTTCAGGGCCTGCAGGTCATCTTCCTTGTGTTCTTCTTCTTTCAAGGACTGTTCAAGCAAAACAGTTTCCTGGCCTACAACTTTTCCATCTTTAGCATCATCTTTCACTTCTGATTCAATTCCTTGCACTGTTGTAATTACAGTTGCTGTCACAGTCCTTTCACTAACCAGCTGGGCTACATCTGCTGCCTTTACTCTTTCAGCAACTTCGTGAAGAACTTTTTGCGTTTGTTTGTCTAATTCCTTCAAATTTTGTTCAGTGGCCTCTACTTCTTGTACAGGTGTGACTTCCTCTGTAGTATCTGGGGTTTCTAACAACTGTGAAACAGCAGACACCATCTCAGTTGTCTCCTCAGCAAGGGACACTTCCATTGTTTCTTCAGCACAGGAAGCTTCTGCTGTCTCCTCCAGAGCTGTCACTGCTTCTGAAGTTAGCTCTAGTTCACTTGTTGTGGTGTCATCACTAATATCCTTTTTTGTGTCTGGCACTGTCTTAGCAGCTACCACTGCTTCCTCCACAATAACATCTGATTCAAATGTTTTCTCAGATTCTTTTTCTTCATCTTCTTTTGCCTGTTCAATGCAGTCTGTCAGAGCAGCTGATATCCAAGATGGTGACCTTTCTTCAATACTGGTAACTGCCCTTTCTCCTTCCACAACAGTAACAGTAACTGCATGTATCAGTCCTTCATGTGCTTGTTCAATTCTTAGGGTCTCCTCTAATTTTTCTGCTCTCTCTTCCTCTGAGGTTCTTTCTCTCATCACTTCAGCATCTTTTGCTTTTTGGGCTTCAATTTTCTCCTGCTCTGCTGCTTCGTATTCAGATAAAGGAACAACAGCTGGAATATCTGAATCTTCTTCAGTTGTTTCTGCCATGTCTTCTCTTGCTTGTTTAAGATGAGTTGGTTCTGGCTTCCCATCTGACTTCTTCTTCCTACGCCCAGGCATCAGTTTTCTAAATGGAACCCATGATTCATCTTTTCCAGGCTCACCATCTGATGTTGAATGCTCCAGGCTAGATCCCACAACAGAGTCTTCAGTTCTCTCTTCCATTCTGGTTTTGGATTTCCTTCTTGGAGTGACTAACCTTTTAAATGATTCCCATGTTGAAATACCTTCACCTTCAGATGGGCTTCCAGCTTGTTCTGGGGAAGAATTCCCTTGTCCTTGATCACTCTCCTGAGAACTAGCAAGAATTGCATCTGTTGCTGTTTCTTTGCTCTGTCCAGATTCTTCTACTTTTTGGCTTTCTTGACCAAGCTTATGTTCAGTCTCTTCATCAGATGATGATGATTTCCTGGCTCTTTTCTTTGAAGAGCCTACACATATAAAAGCTTCCCAGGACACAGAGGTGTCAACCTTTCTTTTGGGCTCTTCCATGACCTTCTCTGGTTTCTGGTCCATCCCATTTTCTTTTAATTCTCCCTGATTTTCATCAACAGTGTTTTCAGTTGCAGACACTGCAGCACTCTTTGTCTTATCGTTTTCTTCTTCTTTATCACTTTCAGAAGGTCTTCTGACACGTTTCTTGGGAGTTACCATCTTTTTAAATGATGCCCAGGGTGTAACACTTTCTCTTTTTCGCTCCACATCTGAAATTGCAGCATCTTCATTTTCAGTGACCTGCATTCCATCTACAGATTTTTCCAAAGAAGGAATTTCATTCATCTCCTCAGGAGAAGAAGCAGAACTATCCCCCTTTTGTTCCTCTGGGCTATCTGGGGAATCTGATAAGTGCTGAATTGGTTCACCCTGTTCCCCTAACTTAGATTCTTCTCTTTTGCTTTTATGCTTCTTCCCAGACAGTTTTTTTAATCCAGTACCCGTAAAGAGTTTCTTTAAAGGGCTGCCTTGTAGTTTAGTTTTTTCTTGAGAAGACAGTAGCTCAGCTTCATTTGTGATACCTTCTGGAGGTCTCTTTCCAGCTGCCTCTTCAAGAGTTATTTCTGTGGTTATTTCATCTGGTTTGATAGGATCAGTTGTAACTACACCAGTTTTTCCCTGTAGACCTTCATTAGTAGATTTGATCAACTGTTGATCATCCTCTGTGTCAACTGAACGTTCAGAAGTAGAAGAGGACTTCAATCCAGGAGCACCCAAAGTCAGTTTTGTCTCATGTTCTTTGCTTTCTTTCTTCTCTGTGGCTCTATCTTGAGCTTCTTCTTGTGTGTCTGACTTTCCAGTGATGTCTTCTGATGTGAGTGAAATTTTCAGTTCTGCTTCCTCTGTTTTTTCATCAAATGTTTCTTTCCCCAGTGGAGCAGGTTTATTTCCTTCTCTTCCTTCAGATTTTTTAAGCTGTTCACTAGAAATTTCAGTTGCCAAAGATCCTGCTTCAAGTTTCTCTTCAGAGGATATTTCAGTTCTGTCCTCTATTTCACATGTGGCTCCAGTTGACTCTGGTTTTTCTCCCACAGGTAGGACTTCTGAGGATGTTTTCAATTCTCCTTTCACACTGTCAGTGATAACAGGTATCACAGACATTGGTTTTAGTGGTTTCTCTGTCAACTCACTTTCTTTTTCTTCTTCTTCAGTTTTTTCTTCCTTTTCACCAAAATCTTCTGAGACTTCCACCAGTTTCCTTTCTTGATCATAATTTTCAGCTTTTTTCTCCTTTACACTTTCTTTAACAACTGCTGCTACATCATCTTTTTGCCCCTGCTCAGTGTGTTTGTTTAGCTCTTCCTTCTCGCATGCTTCAACTCCTATGGCCACAACAGTGTTTTCCGACTCCTGCTTTTCACCTTCAGTCTGCTCCTTCTCATACTCTTCAATAGTTACTGCTGTCACATTTTTCTCTTCATCTTGCTTCTCAAACCCAGATTTCTCCTCCTTTTCACTGGTTTCAGTTGTTAATGTTGCCCCCTCTTTTTCTTGCTCCTCTTCTTTTGTAGGAGACTGTAGTTCATCTTCTTTAGGCTTCCTGAAACTCTTCTTTTTCCTAAACCCAGTCCATCCCTGAGTAAAAAATTTTCTTAATGGTGATGCAGTCTCAGTGGCTAAGGCAGCTGACTGAGAACAAATCTCATTTGCTTCTGGTGTTTTAGGAGATTCATCTTCTGTTTTTTCATTTTTCAGTGTGTCTTTGGTGTTGTCTTCTGCACAGGGTGCATCCTCAAGAATCACTGTTTCTTCCGAGCTGACTTCTTTTTGATCACCATCTCCTTCAAGGACTTGTGTTTCTTTTTTTACAGTAAGCAGTTGAACTGGTTCCGATTTTCCTGTCTTTTCTTTCTTTACTGTGAATCTGAATCCAACAAACTTAAAAACCTTTTTAAAACCCAGATCATAAGACTGTGGCTCAGATGCATGGTCAAGGTCATCTGCATCTTCTTCCAAAGATGGCAACTGTTCAACTGTGTGAGCATCCTCTTTCTCAGCATCTACACCACCCTTGGTGTTTGAGTCAGATGGACTTGTCTCCATAGTTTTGGTGTCTTCTTTCAAAGTTACACTGGAATGTTCTGTCTGTCCAACTGTTTAAAGAAAAAAGAAAGAAGAGTTAGTTCCCTTCTCAATTTAATGTTACATTATACCCTTATATAAATATATATATGTATTATTTTCACTTTTAATGAAACTTTCCTAAACAGACATGTTCTACAGGGTGTTTCAAAAATATGGACCCATTTGAAATGGACCTTCAATTGAAACTGTATTATCTATGTGTCTCATCTATGTACTACTATTATTTGTTTTTAAGTTTTTATTCTAAGATTACTATAATTCCTTTCCTTCCTCATATCATTGTGTGGGTCTTTCCAAAGTTTATTTGCAATGCATCTTTTGAGATTACATTCTCTATTTCTCTTTCCTTCTTTTGAAGTTTCGCTGTTTTGGGTTGTTTTTTTTTGAGATGAGAGGGGCATGGGTTTTTTGATTTCTTGGGTATTTTTTTTTTTTTACTCTAAGGCAAACTTATGGGGGAAAAAATTAGTTCTATCCTATCAATACTCAAAGAATACACAGAACAATATATGTAATTATTCCTGAAGCAAAGCTCAGTATCGTTTCCATGCAGAGACACCTCTGAGGGAAAAGAAAAAAAATAATTTAAAAAATGTGTTGACCTAAAATGATATCAAGAAAAGAAAAGCTCTTTTTACAGCTCTGTCCTAAGAGGATAGTAAGAAGTGAAAACATCCATGGGAAATTTCCTATTTTTCTAAAAACCTGTAACCCTCAAACCAGTTACACTAAAACATAATTGTTTTAAAGATCATGAATCTTGGAATTCTCCCACACATCACATCACATCACCACTATGGCCAGACAGAAGCATCATCTACAGCAATTCCACATCACTTAAAATTAATGAGGTTGTTACTATGCAGGCAGGTAAAATCCAACCCTCCACTGCTCACAAGCCTGTGTTCGCATTATCTCTTTCCTGAGCATCATTGGACTTTTACCTTCAGGACACTGGCAACCACCCTCTCAGTCTTGCTGGGACAATTAAAGTACTATCACTCCCTCTGGCCACGAGCTGCTTAAGTTCACAGACTGGCATATACATTAAACCCCCTGGAAAGCTGCAGTTAAGAAGCCAGCACACATCCAGTTGAGAGCACAAAATTGCAAGCTTCCCATGCCCCAAATAAGTAACTTTGGAGGGAGAAGGTAGAAAGGAATAAGGACACTAAGCCTTTAACTTCTCCCATTTAAACACAAAAAAACCCCACCCAAACAGGTAAAACTGCTATTGCTTATCATAAGAATTTTAATAACAGTAATAACTGTGTGATGAACATGTCTGATGATGAACAGGCCAACATGTGAAGATAAAATCTATAACAGATTCAAGACACCAAAAGATTCTTGGGCTTGTATACTGCTAGGATTTCAGTTTAACATTGTTCTTGACCCTTAATTTTGTGCAACAGGTGAAAGTGCAAGGGCATGAATGAACATGCTTTTCTGTCTGACCAAACTTGTTGGAATGCGAAGACAACAAAAATTTTTTTTTTAAAAAAAAGGAAAAAGAAAAAAAGGAAAAAAATCAACGTTAAACAGCAAGATCTTGGGAGAGGAGATGGCCCCTTTCTTTCAAGTTGTATGTGTGCTACTTTGATGCCCAAAGGCATGCAGGACACAACTTTCAAAAGTATATGCAACACTGGACTTCTCAAAGTTGTTCAGTTTTTATTTGGTCCATCTTTTAAGTTGGATCTAACTCTGCAGCTGGCCCTGCCTAGTGCAGGGGGTGGACCACTTGATCTCCAAAGGTTCCTTCCAGTTTAGGTGCTTCCTCAATTCTGCTTGCCTATGTCTCCTTTGAGAAGAAGGGCATCTTCACATGAAGATAGACAATGCAGTCTAGGTAAGGCTGAAACACAACTAAATAATAAGCAAAACTAAATCTACAAGTATACTGACTTCTAATCATAGAATTGCTTTGGTTGGAAAAGACCTTCAAGATCATCGAGCCCAACCATCAACTCAGGACTGCCAAGTCTACCACTAAACCATGTCCCCAAGGGCCCTGACCACCCCTTCTGTAAAAAAACTTTTCCTAATATCCAGGTTGAACTTCCCCTGGTGCAACTTGAGGCCATTCCCTCATCCTATTGATCATCACTTGGGAGAAGAGACTGGCCACACCCTCACTCCAACCTTTCAGGCAGTTGTAGAGAGCGATAAGGTCTCCCCTGAGCCTCCTCTTCTCCAGACTGAACAACCCCAGCTCCCTCAGCTGCTCCTCATAAGACCTGTGCTCCATGCCCTTCGACAGCTTAGTTGCCCTTCTCTGGACCTGCTCCAGGGGCTCAATGGTCTTTTTTGTAGTGAAGGGCCCAGAACTGAGCACAGTATTCCAGGTGCAGCCTCACCAGTGCTGAGTACAGGGGGACAGTCGCTTCCCTAGTCCTGCTGGCCACACTGTTTCTGATACAGGCCACGATACTGTTGGCCCTCTTGGCTACTTGTGCACACTGCTATAACAGCTATGTAGAGGGCAAATTGTGTTTGTATTAAGTATCAACAGCCTAATGGCTGTTGTTTCTCAGTTGACATAAGCAAAGCTTTTTATTTATCCCTTTATCTAATAGTTTAAAATTATTTCCTTTACTTGTTAACTCCTAATTCACTTAAAAGTCTGAGCTCTGATAATACCCTAACTCCCTGAACATTTTAAAACAGAGATGTTCAAACCAAGTAATTTGTGAGGGAGCAAGGCATGAAGAAACTGACTTCTTTCTGAAGAAGCCAGGATTATTACTGCATTGGTAACGTACCTCTTGCAAACACCAGAACACAGCAAAGAACTCAGTGCAAGAACACTTCAGTAAGTGAAGGGAATTAACATTGTAAGCACAGCTAGAAGCAGCAATAACACTTTTGAACTCTCTTTTCATTTTAAGATGGTTACCAAAGAAAAACTTGTGCTTATTTTATTAATATTTTTGAACTCTTATGAGTCAAGCATTACGTAGTTGTATGCTGAAACTACACAAGGATAAAGCCAAGGAACCACTTTTGCATCTGTGCCCATGAAATCATCAGCTATGAAATTATTCAATGTTAAATGACCAGTGTTTAAACACCTGTTCATGAGATAGGCCTCTTAGCATCTCTGGTGGAAACAAGGCCTATAGCGTCTCCCTCTGTTCTTCCTCAATAGTGCATTAATGCCAACGTGCTCACCCTTAGACATGGAAAACTATCTCCATCTGACATGGCTCAGGCAAAAGTACAAGCAAAAAATGGGTTCTAGATCCAGTGGGGAATGCTGGGTTTAAGTGGGAAAGACCAGAACCAGGAAGGCAGTAAGAGCAGAGCAGAGTTTGAGACACTTGTGACTCCATGCAGGCAACTGGAGGGCAGCTAGAGACACAGCTCTCTAAGGGCTCCCCTTTCCTCTTGCAAACAGACCTTGGGAATGCACGCTTACCATTTTGAAAATCCTGAGATTTCAAAAAAAAAACATAAAAAGTTGCAGCTGAGGCTGTATTTCTTTTTTCTTTAATTATTCCTAGAACACAAATTTAGTGCTTAAAAGGAGTTTCAGGGGTCTACAAGTAAACAAGATTGCTGTAAGAGGGGAATGATAGAGAATATGAACGAGTGAGGTATTCTATTTCCAAAGTGAGAGACAAGATACAAGACTAGCGCGTAAAGGCATCTCTTCAAGTCACAATAAGCATTCAAAGGATTTTCACCTGTTCTAGTTGTAAATTGATGTGTTCATAACATTTTGTCTTAGGGTATCTGTAAAATGCTTTTCAGGTGAAAAGAGCTGAATAACTATTACAAAATCTGCAGGTATCGGTATGTATTAAGATAGCAAATGCAGTCATAAATACAGAGAACACAGAGTTTAGGGGCAGAGTGACAAGCATTCAAAACTGTTAAATCAAGATGACAGTAACTAGGTCTTCCTTAATTAGGTCTTCCTCGTGAGTCCAGCAAACATGCTACCTTGCAATACTTCATTGAATAAACTGCAAAAGGAAAAACTGACAAAGATATTGACTGACTGAACACACGCTTTTAATAGCAGTCTGAGAAGCTGCAACTATGCTACACACCACACTTCTGTCACTCCCTCGTAGCACACAGTGGATACACTTGTAGACTTAGTCCAGGCACAACCCGTTCAATTCCACAACAAAAAGCATTTAACCTGTCCAGAGGGCATTTGATTCCCAAGGTAACACAGAGCTTGGATGTCAGCTGTTCAGCGACCTGCTGCTGTTGCTCCCAGACTATCTTGTCTTCTTCTTTGCCATTTGAATCACTGGGAGAGTATTTTAAACCAAATTTCTGATGCCCTTCCACAGCATCTGTGGAGAGAGATGCCATGCAGGGAATTTGCCTGCATGCTGCCAGCTGCCAGGAGGCTACCACTGCTGTGCAATACACATCCAAGTCATACTTCCACAAGATACACCCCAAAGAGCACTTTTATCTCCAGTGGGGCACAAAAGAAACAGAAGACCTGAGAAGCCAACTGTACACACTGAACTTTATATTTAGCAGTCAGATTCATTAATGATGTTTTTATTAATGACAGTCTTGATGCCCAAACATTGTTAGTGCACTTCTGAATGTAAAGAAAACTGTGAGTACTCCACTCTGAAATCTTTGGAAGTTATTTACACTAGGTATTGTTGTTCAGATTACTGTAGCATGTCACTACCCCTTATTTTGGCAAGACAACTGGCTCATTCTGAATGGACTCATAGAATGCGAAAGCATTTTTAAGAAACACAGGAAAGCCTCATCAAAATACCTACCAGAAAAAAAAAAAAAAGAAATCTAGTAAAACACTGCTAAGAATACAGTTTTCTTTAGGTCTGTCCTGAGCAGGGCTACACCTCACCAGCTACGTGCTAGTCAAGGAAAACAATCTAATAAAAATACATTCAGTCGCAGTGATAAAAAACGAAAGGTGATATCATAAAATTGATCCACTTTGCTATTTAAATCCACTGTGGCCAAGAGCTAATGCTGAAATTCTGTTTTAACTTCTTACGTACCAGTTAAGCTTTCAAGCATTTTTAATTGAATCAAGGTGTTGCTTGTGTTTTAATAACTGAAGTGTTTTGTTTTACTCTGAAAAGAACATATGAGATTGATGATCTTAGGGAATAAAAAGTGCCTTGATTTCGCAATTTCATAGGTAGCTTAGTCTACAGTAAAAATTTCTTTCTGTTTTGTCAGAAGTATACTGATCAGATGTTGGAAAATTAATATTTTCAGAATGACTGAATTCCTGTCCCATCCCATTAGAAAATAAACTTATAAATAACTTCTCTGTTAGTAGGCTGATAGATGCTGTTGGCAGTGCAACTTAGCTGCTCCCACCATCTCCTCTGTCCCTAGAAGTGAAAATGTGTTTCTCCCCTGGTAGTTGCCAGAGGGTTAAAAAAAGCACTCTGACTGCAAGAGTTAAATCCACAGCACTTCATGTGCTCGCAGTCAACCATGTCAACATCTGGAGCTGGTTGACTTTTCCCCCTAAGGATTTGCAGCACTACACTGGATTTTTTCCATGAATTCCCTACATTCTCAATCTCTCAGATGGATGTCACACACACCCTGCGCCTGCCTTGCAAACTCCACTGGCCATCAAAAGGCTCCAGAGGACTTTGTGCTGTTTTCTTTTATTCAATGTTTAAGTATTTAGGGCCAAATCATGCTTTTGGTCACATACATAATACTCCCAGTAGGTCAGCGTGAGCATAAATGAACGCCAAAGCTGTAAGGCTGATGGGGTATTTTACAACCATTTGCCTCCTTTGTATCTAGATCTGCTATGAATATGACTCGTAAAAAAACACCTACTGCTCTAAAACTCACATCACACTGAAAGAGGAGAAGGCAATTAAAAAAATAATTTGAACCCAGTGTCCATGATATACCAAGATTTTATTTGTTAAGTGCAGTTTTCCCTTAACTGTGCAATTCTTCTAATTATTATTGGAAACATTTAAAGACAAAGTCAAGAAAGGGTAAAAGCTGATAAGGATGGAGAAGCAGTAATTAAAAAACAAAACACAGTCTGAAATTACAAGATCTATAAAAGACATGCCCCAAACAGATTTATTTAGAATAAAGTAGCTTTTTGGAATTAGTGCAATTAAATACTTTAGCAATTAAAAAAAACATCAATCTGTGCTTTTAGGTTTTTACTGCAGAGTGTAAGAATTGGACATTATACCACAAATCCTGGTTCTTTTAACCACAAGTTTCAAGAGGTTGGGTTTAATAAATCATACATATACACCACCCACTTTGTAGTAACAAAATAACACAGAAATATGTCCAAGTATTACCCTTTTAACATTTTTTTAACTACAAGGTTTAAAGCCCGTGACACCGCTGCTTGACAATATATTTCACAATTTCTTCCTTCCTTTCCCTACTATTCATGATACTTGTTTCCACTTCAAATGTACAAGTAATTCTTTCAAGTAACACAAATACTACTTCCTTTCCCATTCTATTCACTCAATTATTTCTAAAGATTGGCTTGCCATCTTCATTGTGAGGAGGGAGTTCTTTCAGAATAATTAAGTAATGAGCGGGGATTTACAGAGATTTTTGCATACTAAATTTCACAGTGCATACAGGCAATTCATGAGCTTTCTAACCACGTTGTTCTTTTAAAGCTTTAGAAACAAATAACATTAAGTTCAGACTTCACTTCCCTGGAACTCAGGTAGGAATTGAAGAGTTAAGTTTTAAAGTTTTGCATACTTTCGTGTCCATTTTTAAAAAATGGAAAAAAGGAAAAAGTCACAAAATAGCTGTAGTTTTTCATGGCTTGGAACTCCTTAAAAAAGCAAAAGCAATGTCCCCAGAAAAGGACATTGGACATAACCTCATATGAAAGTAACTTAAAAGAAAGCACAATCATTTCCGCTGTGATGCTACAGCATTCCTCACAGACCTTTATTTTTAGAAGATTTTGCTTTAGCTGTACTTGTCTGCTCCAGCCTAGACATCAACTTCTCAAATTCTGGCAAGGGAAGTTATATATTTCATTAATTCAAGACTAAGATATTTCTTCTTTCCTTTCAATGATTCAAGAAACAGCACTAAAAAAAAAAAGGTTCTTCTAAAATGGTTTTATTTGTTTGTTTTGAACCCAGAAGGGTCATTAGCCATGGCTTGGATATACAGTTACTCTAGTTAAAGACACTTTTTAAAATGAACTCGCAATAATAAACTGCTCTCAAACCAGCCCAGCTGCTCTGCTTGGGAAACAAACCAGCATGCTGCAAATATTTAAGAAATTTCATGGTTACCCATGCTGTTCATGTCTCACGTTCAGTGACTTGGTTCCACTTTTTAAAATAAAACACATTCACTGAGCAGAAGACAGATGCAACCCTGGCATTTGGGTGCTGGGGGGGAGGGGGAAATAAAAATAAAAATCTGCTCCACTAGGAACAAGAACGAAATAAGCAATACAGGTCAGTAAGCGCCCAGACATTTTTGAGAACCTCTAATGATTAATGAAAGCGCACAATGAAAAACAGATTGAAAGCTTTCTTTATCAAAACGACGGCATAAAGAGTAACATAAGCTTCACAGACAAACTCACCACAAAGGAGAAGTAGCTGCATCTGCACAAATTAGACACACGATAGCGTAAGACACTCCCGCATACCAATAAGGAGAGGTACTCTGTTCCCTCAAAGAAATGGTAACTTGTACTGAGCTAGATGCAGTTCTTGCCAAACATACTCTCAAAGCAGTTGTGCTGCAGTCAAAATCCTAGTTTCCACAAGATTTATTAAATAAGGAAAACCTCAAACGATCAAACTGTGCAACCCTATAAAGAGATTGCTTTTGAAAAACAGTTTAACCTTTAATTACTAACAATAAAAGGAAATAAAAAAAATAGAGAACCCTTGAGGAAAAAGTCTCAGCATGTGATAAGCTCATTAAACATCAAGTTTAATAAAAACCCTATTGTAAAGAGCGGTAGGATATCTCCTCCCCTACTAACTGATTCAAATCATGTACAGTCCTCCCCAGGGTCAGCTCTAAATGGAGCCGGACTTCTACAGGCTTTGTTGTCGATATGTATTGTAACGCTAAAGCATTTTGCATGAATAAACCCCCACTATTTTTTTAATTCATTCACTAGCTCCTGTAAATAAAAGCAAGTAAATCATTATTAATACAATGAAATAAAATAGATTTCCTAGATTGCTAAAGACACGTCATCAATCTGAGAGAAATTCTGATGTAAATTAGTTATCTCTAGGAAGAAAGCGTGTATCTTTGTTTTTAAATTTTATAGTGACACTTTGATCCTCAGAGAAAGACACAAGTTTTGCAAACCCAGCAGTGCCAGATCTTGTGTTTTCCTTTTAATTCTTTGCTCCTCCAAACACTATTATCTTTCCAGAAAGCCCAATCAGTTTATGGTGTCAGCTCTCACACTTCAGTGGCTCATGCACTACTTTCTTAAACAAGATGCATGAAGTTCAATGCACATAGCATCGAGTTTTTGTTATCGCAGGCTGGGATCCCGCTGCCACACAGGCATGTGTACACACACACACTGCCACGGTGTTAATCTCCTCTGGATTTTGCTTCATTAAAATTTAAACAGCTACGGAGTAACAGCTTCATTCCTCTCACACAAATATTTTTACAACTTCTACATTTCCTTCAATTGCATCAGGTTTAGCTCTTAAGATATTTTACTACATTATTTCTTGATTAACGTAAAATAGCACCGTCAATATGGTCACTGCCTTTTCTTTCTGTTCCCCAGTACCCGATACTATGTCATATTCTGGTACTGCAGGAGAAAACCTAGCTAGCATGTTCAAGTGCTGACTCTGTAAATGCTAACTTTCACCCTTATGAACACCCTGCATCACAAGCACTGCAGCAGGCGGCTGATTGAGGCGGCAAGAAATCTTAAAACTCCCACAACCTTTCCTTGGGAACGGCTCTCGCTGCGATACAAATATTTAAGCCGGGCCTTCGAACTCCTCACGCAGCGTCAGGAAACCTAGAGCTAGTAAAGCAACGCTTTGGAGAGGCGGAGGCGCACTCTGGATGCGCCCCGCGT